>BGPR01049673.1:0-11248 GCA_013235015.1 Araneus ventricosus
AACCTTTAATTTATAATTGATTGTAATAAATACTATGGAATCTTGAAATAAATTTTTCTCAAATTCATTACCCTTGGAGCCACGAATGTGGAATCAGAATTTAATTCCATTTATAGATTAACTGATAATTAAGCTCTGGAAGCATTAAAATAGTGTATTGCCTTTGAAAACACACAAGCATATAAAAGTTCAAAACTCTAGCGCATCAGGAATTTAATTTAAACTAAAATTGCGCTATCTAGCTTGAAGGGTTTTTGAGTTCTCTAAAGTTAGAGTTTGATCTAAAATTTGTAAACATTATTCTACTAGTTAAAGTGATTTAATTAAAACTAAATATCGCTTCTCAAATCCTTGATTAAATTTTTACATTTTTTTCTTCTATGGAATTAAAAGCAGTCAGAATGTATTTGCGACTTTGGTGCAGAGCAAAAATGTTGCTTGCTCAAACAACCAGCGGGAGTGGTCTCTCCTAAACTTTCACGTATACTTTCCTAAAATGGTGCAGTTTCCCCTCCCCCCGTGTGGATAAAAAAATTCGAACCTATTGTTACCCAGTATCCAATGACTATCGGAGGGTTTTTCATTGTAGATTATAGTGATTGTAAAATATCTAGGTAAAGAATCAAATTCAAAGAGATGCGTAGCGATTAAAACCCATGTAGCACACACTTCCACTCTTACCGGCTCAAGGACAAAGTGACGTAATCCTTTCGCTTGCACAGGGATTGCTACCAGTACGCATGCGCATAGAGATGGAGGATTCGTTTCAAAAGTAAACAAGTATGCGATTATACAGACCGACAGACAGTCAACCCGTTGACGGATTTGGCCCAAAATTTTATACGGGCCTACATTCATGATGATAAAACTGTGTACCAAATTTTATCCATCTAGCTATTCAAGTTTTTGAGTTATAGTGTTCACATGACCGTGGACAGACAGACTTCCCGTTGACGGATTTTGTCCAACATTTGATAGAAACCTACAAATTATGTTTAAAGACCACATACCAAATTTCATCCCCGTAGCTCTAATAGTTTTCGAGTTATAATGTTCACAGACAGACATAATTCCAAAATTGTGTTTTCGGACTCAGGGAGGTCTAAAACGTGGAGATTCGTCAAAATCTCGAGTTCGAATTTTTTGACGATTACAATACTTTCTCTTTGTATACTTCGTATACGAGAAAGTAAAACTAGGTCGACAGAAAGATCTCAATAACGAACGAAACAGCAACTTCTTAGTACGAACATGAACGCAAAGAAAATAGCAACTGGTGCAGTGCGCAGGGTGTACACAAATGAAGTGACACATTTAAAAAAATGATAATAATAATAATAAAAAATTTGGAACTATGTTTTTTTAAAAATAAGAGCGCATCCCAAAATGGTTTTTTTTCAGATAGGTAACACGGCGTTACTTCGTTCTAAATTTGTTACATCGTGATCAGCAGAAGCCGATGCGTGTTTTCTGTTTTCTTTTTTTTTTTAGTTTTTCTTGAATATTACGAAAACTCTTAAGTTGTCATACTACATGTGAATTAACTAATTAAAGAGCGTGGAATTCCCTACAAATACATGCTTTTATTTTTCTTCCAGGTAAGAAGATATTTTAATTTACATTTGTTTAAATTCTTAGAACTTTGAGTTATGATACGTTTTCTGAAAGCTTATTTCTTTCTCCTTAACCACATTTACTTCAATTCTAATAAATTTATGATATTAATAGTTTTAAGTCGTGCAAATGGCGACCATATGCGTGTTCCCAAGGTGGCCCGGGTTCGGTCCATTTTGGAAACAAATATGGACATCAATGTAGCAAAGGTAATTTTCAAAATTTCTGCTTAAATATCAGAATAATTTATTACCATTTATTGTTAAATTTATAACAAATAAAAGTTAATTTTTTTTATTTAATTATTGAATGGTATTATAGTTTTATTTCCCTATCAGAAAAATCTCACGAAATCTAAATGAAACTTTTGTTAATTCTTGGCCTAGTTATTGCTATAAGTATAAACATAAAGTATTGAACATTGTAATACTCTTCTAGACGTAAAAATAGTTTTCCGAGTAATTTTTTCACATTTTAAAAGTGATTTCAATATATGGGCCACCTATGGAACACTATGCGCCAAAGATGGCCCACCGGCTACAATTTTGAAATTGCATTATAAAAGTAATTAAATTTCATTTTACGAAGAAAATCTATCCTATTAAAATTCGAAGGTAAACAAACATACGTATCTATGTCCTTCTATCTTCTCACGAACCACTGAATCCTGAAACTAGCCGTAAGTACCAAAAGATGGAAAATAATCTAAGGAATCCATTTCGACTATTTAAATTCCGAAATTGTAATTAGTTAAAAAGATATTAATTAAAAACGTCAAAATTAACGAATTGACGTGCTGCCATCTATTAGCAGCATGGTGAATTCATTTACGGCAGATTCTTTTTTTCCTATTATTAGTTTTCGCATACGGTGTTTCATTTTTTTTATTTATTTAACGGAAGTTGGTATTTCTTTTTGAGCGAGTTTCTGTGTTTGGATTTATTAACAATGGAAAAAAATTGTTTTCATGCTTTTTCTCTTTTTTGTATTAAAGTGTTTAACTTCGTAACATTTGTTAGGGAAAGTAAGTGACAATATTTGTTGATTGTAGAGAAAAACGGAGGCGGGGCATATGAAAATATATGGATCGCAAGGTCTCAGGTGACTTCACTTCTCTCCGCCCGGGAATATCCTATTTTTTGTGATAGCCCGTGCAACACCGGGCCACACAGCTAGTTATACTTAATATGTGTAGGAGATAAGTGTAAAATGTTACAAAAAATCCAGCCACAGACATCTAATCAGAAAATTCTGAAAAACCCTCAAACCTTAAGTATGGCCACCTTTGGCTATCCCGTGTTGCCTTTAAGCAAAATGCCCAATTTCTTCTTCTAAAATCTTGTGAATAAGAGTGAAGCTCTAATGCCTGTTGTTGCCAATAGGATACGCAATGAAAATGTTATAAAACCAATTTACAATATATATGTGGGAGCCTGAGTGCTGATTAAAAATAAAAATAAATTGATGGCTTTCACTTGTGGCTGCATCTTTTTAGCTTTGTTCCTACGCTCGAGAATGCCCTGTTCTATTCTACAATGTTGAAGGAAATTCCTTATCTGTATTATTATTTATTAGAATTCATCTGTGTTTGACACCAGTGGCCAATGCAGGATTTGGGTCTGGGGGTGAGGTCATAAAAATTTTGTATCGTCGTGACGTATGTCAAACCTCATGGCTTATGCAAACCAAAAAACTTTAACTTTACAGACTTTACTCACCTGACAATAAGCAACAGCACCTGACAAAAGCACTACAATACTGTTGCAAAATCTTTCAGTGGGTGTACGTTGTAAACAGTCCAACACGCAGGATAATGGAGAATGAAGGTTTATTTAAAAATATGCAGGAAAACACGTAGCACAGGTACAGGAAACAATAGTTCTTGCACAGATCACCAATGTAAACAGACAACAATTCACAGGTAATGACAGTTCAGCACTTTGATATTTAACAACACAAACAGTCAGCAAATAACTTAGTAACGACAGTAACTGCACATTCAATAGCGCTCAGATCATCAGCTTCCTAACTCGCACTGCGGACGAAACTCTAAAGCCGCTCCCAATGGATCAACGCTACTACATCTCGGCGTCTAGCAGCTTACTAACTCGCACAGCGGATAGAACTCCGAAGATGTTCGCGCTCCAAGCCGATCACAGTCGATCAACACATACTCCGTCATCCAAGCGCTCTCCTTATATAATTTCCCGCGGCAGGCCGTGACGTCACATGGAATCTTCTAGTACATTCAAGCGTATCTCCTCTGCTAATAGAGATATCGAGAAGATTCCAGCACCTTTGAGATCCCATATTTCGTTGCCAAATTTGTCGCCAAGTCGCCAAGGTCGGGGAACCAGACGTGGCTGTTGCTAGTCATCCCATACTTATCCCTGTAAAACTCTATTCCCAACCATGAAACTCCCATTGCTGGGAAGCGACTTTCCATGCTTGTAACAATACTTTCGATAATTTAATAAAAAATACAATAAAATAACTAGCCAAAAAAATGTCTTCGACCGCGTCAACTCTACAATTAGAAGTAGAATGACTAGAAAAGAAGGAAACTGTTCGAGCCTATTAGGCCAGAAAGCACGTTTTTTTTCATTTTTTTTTAAAAAGGGGAAATTAAGAACAAACAATTGTAGTGATTTTAAATAAAATCAAGATTTCTATCTTAGTTCTGGGGGGTGGGCTGCAGCCCCATCACAGCCCCCTAGATTCACCACTGTTTGACATTATACAATTTTATGAAAGCAATTTTTTTTCTGAAATAAAGTCCAATGTTGTCAGTCGGTAAAAACCTGTTTTTTAGCCTTAAATCATACTTAGAACAAAATGGGATTTTTTAAAGCATTGTTCCCAAGTTTTATTTAAGAAATGGGAGTCAAAAACATTTTAAAATCAATTTTAAAAAATCGGGTTGTTAAGGGTTAAAATCCACAAACTTCTCTCAAGTAAAAATAGAGCCTACATCCCCTATCAATTTGCCTGATTTCCGAGTGGCTCATTTCTTTGAACCTCCTTTACCCATTCCCGGTAGAAGCGGGGCTAAAAAGAAACATTTTTTGATACTCCCCCAAATCCGAGTGCCAGCTATGGATACTAAGTAGCCGCTGCGACAACGAACGAACTCAACTCTGTCACTGGGAGGGGGGTGCCAGTGTTCGATTCCTGAATGCTAACAGGTTCATTACTGCTCTTGTGAGCAGACGAAAAGCAAACGCTTCTGGGAGCCTACCCCCACCCCCTTTCCCAGTACCTTTGTAAATACAGGAGACGGGAGATCTTTTTCGCTACATTTCCTAAAACGGGAAACGAGGGCTCCCCTTTTTATTCCAGTCACATTCCGAATTCTGTATCAATATCGTCACGTGTTTTTTCACGTAATAAAATAAATAAATGAAAGGGAATCAACGACTGAAAAAAAGAGGGATGGTTCCCTGGTCTTTTCTTTTTTTTCTTTGTTTAATCTGATAGATGAATAAAAAAAGGCTTGTACAAAAATAGATGGGTAAGATGTGAGGTCTAAAAGCTTGGGCTTTGAATACCACTTCGGTTTCTTCGTAGAAGAGCATTGAGAGCAAATTTGAATAATCAATGGCATGAATAATCTACAAGGATACTCTAATCCGTATGATAAATAGTAGTGACAGACTTCTGCGTTGAATAAGGTTGGTAAGAGTCTAATTGTAGGCGAATCCATTTTTTGAGTCACAGACAATGCAAAAAATGGGCAAGGAAAAGTCCCTTAAAATAGTGTTAGTCGCAGACTCTTCTCAGTCATTTTTGAAATGTTTTTAGTTATCAATTTAGTCCTAGGCAATGCTAATACAACATGTGCTTTTACATGTGGATAAGCTGAATGAAACATTACATACATGTAGGAATTGTATTTTCCCAGTCTAGCTTAAAAGCGCAAGTTTAATTCCTTCCTAATAATATTTTCTCACTTTCCGAACAAGCTCATTTGAATAATTGTTGTGTCAGCGGAAAGATATCGGAAGATAACGATCACGCGCTCTCTCGGTGCTAATCACGTGATGCGTGGGTGTTTCTCCATTAAAAAAACCGAGTGTAGTGTTTGAATCTTCATGAGATGACTTTTTGAAATCAATAAGAACGGTCATGCGGTAGGATTGGTCAGAATCGGCAGCTAAGGGGTCTTTTCCCTGTTAGCACGGCGGCGATGGGCGATGGCTGCAATTAAACCTTCCCACGAGGTGTAAGATGATATGCAACTAACTAACCTTTTAACAAGGTGTAAGTTGATATCTTAAGTAAGTAACAAACCCTAAATCCCTCTTGTGTAAAATGTAAATAATACCTGTGTAAATACCTTTCTAATATTATGTTTTAATAAATAAATACTTTAGTTTTTAACTCCTGTTTCTCATCCTTTATCTTTGGTGCATTTACTCCTAGAGTGTTCCTTAGATGAAGCATTTTTATCTGTAGGCGGGTTTGGAATTTAACCTTCCACCCTTTTTCCCACATGTATAATAAAAATTAAAGTTTTTTAAAACACGCTTTTATTAGTGTACTAAAAAAAGATTTTGCTTTTAAATATTTTTTATTAAAAATCTGGTGGACAAAACCAAAACATGTAAAAAAACTGAAGCGTGATGTGGTGATAGAATAATTCAAAGTAACTTGGAATTTTAATTCCATTCATATTATATTTATAATTTTTAATGAATGCTTAGTAATTTTCTTTTTTTTATATTTTTCGTTGTTTAATTTCCTTTTAGTATTGTTTACTACGTCTCACACTTTTACGGCTTGTTTTGACGTCTTTATTTTTGATAAAAAAATTATTTTCTTTTTAACAATACAAAAATAATATCGTACTTTAAAAAAAACTTTTCATTTTCATTATTTTTTTCCTTTCTTGTCTTCAATATATTTCATAGCTCATTATTTATTGGGTAAACCTGGAGTTTAGGGTGCGTACTATTTTCTCGCCAATTTTCTTTGGCGCAATTTTATTTGCCGTCGCCAAACACTGTTTAGGATGCGCAGTGAGTTTTTTATAGGTCTCCTTCGTATTCGATGCCTACGGCATCTCAAAACGAGATCAGCACGCAATACCTTCGGCATTGCAAGTGTGCACCGGGTAATTTTTTTTAATTTAAAAAAAACATAAGCGGCTTTGCTTTTATCAAAGCGGGCCCCTCGTAGCTTCGCTTTTTCATTGAGAAACGAAATACGCAGGGAAAGCACGAACACAGAAAAAACACGACGTCAGAAGACGACTAAATGGAGCAAGGGAACCATTGTTTTCAGGAAAAAACATTCCTTATTCGATATTTTTTAAGCCATAATCAGCAACACAGAGGAAGAGAATTAGCAAATTAAATGAACAAAAATCTTCAGAAGAGAAGCGAATGGTTATTGACAAAAATCGTTTGGTAAATGATCAAGAATTCCAAACGAAGTATTATTCAAATTCGTAGGCAGACCAATCAAATCGAAGAGAGCAGACAGTGGACCAATTGAAATGAGGCGAAATTAAGGGCATGCGCCGTAGATCGTCTAAGCAAATCACTGTCGGCGCATGCTCAAATTACGCCGAAAAAAATTTGCAACTCGCGTCCAAAACAAATGTTCTGGCACTCTCTCTCTTGGCGACAAACAAATGGCGAGCTTAAGGGAAACGAGGCGAGCACGCACCCTAAACTCCAGTTTAACCTATTATTGTTGTTATTATGGAATCTTGTGATCAATTTTTTCTCAAATTCACGACAGATGGCGCCTCTGTATAGTAAAAATTTAATAAATAATGAATCGATTACCTGAAAATTATGCTTCGGAAACAGAAAAATATTATATTGTCGTAGGGAACTTACATATACAGTAGGAGGTACAGAATTCTATTACATGAAGCAGTGAATAAAAAATCAGTAATAATATTTTAGTTTCACAGACATGAAAGAAATGAAGTTAAAAAGCGTAAAAAAAAACGAAATACAGTGTCATATTTGTAACAAAAATATATTTATTTCTAAAGGCAATAAAAATTTGAGTGGCGACGCGATTTTTGTCTTTAACGAACGTTGTTTACCAACGTAGAAAAAAAGATGTTAGTTTAAAAAAAAACTGGATGTGAATAAAATGCATTGAATGAGATGTTGTACATAGTTAGCAAAAGATCTGTTTCTGTGAAAAATATATGAAATAAATGTGTTGTTTTTTATAAAGAAGTCTGGCAATGCTTCCTGCAATACAGAAGAACAGCTTTTACCAATTCAATCACATGATGATTTTTTTTGATGGTGCCATGGTAATGAAGTTGAAATTCTAGACAGAATGTCAAAAACTTATAGAATTGTAAAATTTTTAATAATTTATTCAAGGAAATTGAACAGAGAACGATCGTGATAAATTACAGTTTTGTTGAACAAAATGTAAATTAGATATGAACCGGGCTAATAAACGATTATATCCTTTGGATATAAAAATCCCAAGAAAATTTCATCGGAAAAAGCTGCAATAATAGTTCTGTGAGCAGTAAACCTCGGCCCCCCCCCCCTCAAGAAAGTCTTCATCGTAGCCTTTCGATTTAGCCACTTTTTAGAATGTGAATTATTTACATAAATCTGTGCTTTTATCAATATTCACAAAAATACAATTAAGTGTTCCGGCATTACCAGAATGACCCACCATCTTGGAACAGAATAATAATAATAATAAAATCTTTACAAGTACGCCATTTTGAACGACTTTAAGGAATATTCATTTCAAAAGAGAAGAAAATCGAACAACGCTTTTGGTCGACACTGCGCGCAAATTAATTCACAGATAGACGAAATGCTGATCGGTCGAGTTGAAACAAGACCTCTCTCTGCTGGGTCAATTAGTAAAGTTCTGAAAAACTCGAGCATTTTATCTTTATTATTAGTTTATATTTGTCTTTACTATTTGCGTTTTCCTTATTATTACACTTTACGAGAGAAAATGAATTGTTCATAAATTCTCTATATTGTTTAACAACGGATTCGGAAACCCTCCGCGCTTTTGCGCAGGCTCCGAGAGGAGTTATTTTCATCAAAATAGGGGGAAAGTGAAGAATGGAAGGATGATGTTTACATTTCACTGAGCGTGATCTAACAAGGAATTCCGGAAATGCGCTCATATGACTCATTGCCTGACACCCCTTTCCGGTGTAAAATCGTCCAAAAGTGGTAGTCACGGAATCCGTTGATGAACTATACTAGCTAAACCTGCGCAGAACATATGCGCTTCGTTAATATGCACACCATGCATTTTCGACCCAGATTAGTGCATTCTGGCTTCGCATATTTACGGATCCTACTATGGTTTGGATTGAGGTCGCTTTTCATTGGCTCTCAGCGTCACTTGGCTTCGCTTGCTCCTGAATGATGTCATAGGAGCGCGCTTAGTTCGGATTTCGATTTTTGTCTTAGCTATTGTATCATGGAAAAACCAAAATTATCTTTTAATTACGATTACTTGGATATTGCTAAAGAGAATGATGAATTCGAGATAAAATAATTTTGGTTTCTCCATGATACAATAGCTAAGACAAAAATCGAAATCCAAACTGAGCGCGCTCTTATGACATCATTCAGAAGCAAGCGAAGTCACGTGACGCTGAGAGCCAATGAAAAACGACCTCAATCCAAACCATAGTAGGATCCGTAAATATGCTCGGGCTTCTGATGTTTCAGCTCACCAAAAATACAGAGCGCTTGAGTTATCGTCAGCAAAGAAGTTGCGCCAAGCTGGGCGATTCAGCGCTCCAATGAATTTCGCCAAAACAGAAAAAAGTGCCAAGTGGTGTGCGTATAAAGGAATAGTACTGTATGTTCCGATGGCAATACAATATTTTAATATTTTCAAAATTTTAATAATCAATTAATCTCTTAATTTTATTTAGGTTTGATTCGATATGAGAAGCGTCATCTAGTAATTTGAAAGTAAATTGATTTCATGATTCCATAATATTAATCGATTAACTAATAATTAAGTTCTGGCAACATTTGAAAAGTGCATTGTCATCGAGAATATACAATTGTACCAAATTTCTAAATTATAGCACAACAGGAAGTAAGTGAGAATTAGTTAGGTAAATTCCATCTTTGCAAACAGGAAACAAATTAAGTTAAATAAAAGTAATTCTCTGAATAATAAATATTATTTTTAATCATCATGTTTCAAACACATTTTTCTGAAAAAAAAAATTCAGATTAAAATTAAGCAAAAATCATCCACTGTGCTAAAAATTGATTGCTACTTGGTGAAAAACCGACCGCAAAATTCCATCTTTAAAAACATGGAACAAGTCAAGTTAAATAAAGATTTGTAGAATTTTTTAATGAATGGAATTTTACGTATGTTGTATGCGGTTTGAAACTTTGAATTAGGAAAAGGTAATTTCGAGCAATTGAGTGACATATTTTTCTCAGAATGCTGTTCAATTAAAAAAAATATGTATGAGTTTTGAAATCTTTTTCCATAATTTTTTAAAAAATTGTACAATAATATAATAAACAAACTTTTCTAAATGAGTTCTCAGAGTTCTTAAAATCCTTTCGGTACGAAAAAATAGAATCTTTATTTAAATCCAAATAAATCCTGATTTTTACTGATTTATTTTTAAAATGTAAAAATTATCTCAACTTTGTGAAAATCATTCCATTTTTAGATTCAATAAATTTAGTAACAATTTATACTTACATTAATGTACTAAAAATGTAGATCATCTTTTATTTTTTAATTAGTTTCTACTCTTAGTATTTAATTCATAATACATTGTCATAAATATTATGTAGTCTTGAAATCAATTTTTATCAATTCACTGACAGATCGCGTCACGAGAATAGAATAAAAATTTAATTCAATTAATCGATTAACTGATATATCGATTAACTGAATCTATTAACTGAATATGTTAAAATGGCGGGTTGTCACGAGAGCATAAAAGTGGACAAAATTTCAAAGCTGTGGCTCTCCAGGAAACGAGTGGAAAAATCGATTTCAAAATTCCATTTTCACGAACAGAGAACAAGTCAAGTTAAATAAAAATGTGTAAAAAGCATTCTACGCTGAAATGGCAACAAAGCAACCCAGATATCTAATGAAATTTCAGAATCCAAAATTATCGAATCGAATTCATCGAATAAAGTCTTTACAGTCATAACGACGCATAGCTAGGCTATGTTTTATTATTTTCGAAGCGATTCGAACATCTTGGAAGGATCCGGCCGAAAGAAATTGGAACGAAAGAACGCCGACAATAAAAACACGAGAAGGGAGGGAGGAGGGCAAACAAAACAGAATGACAAAAAGGCTAGAAAAGGGAAGAAAAAGTGAAATAAAAGCTTTGTCTCTTGGAATTCTCGTGTTTTGTGGTCCTTGTAATCGAAGTGTTCGCAAATCCATTTTATGGACCTCGCGTCTTTATGGAACGGGATACGACCACCATTTTGAGCGATGGGCTAGAAGGAGAGTGCACGTTCTCTTCGAACCAAACATGTATAAACGTATGTTCCAGAGAGAGAAAGAAAGAAAGAACGTCGCAGAAACGACACTGCTCTAGAAAAAATACAACGTAGGACCCAGAACGCTACTTTGCGGAACGCTTCAATGAGTGCGTTCTCGCTCGTGAAAGAAC
>BGPR01049674.1:0-11248 GCA_013235015.1 Araneus ventricosus
TCGAATGAACACTTTTTATCTAAAATTATTTTTAAACGCCTTATATGCAAGACATTCCGAACTTAGGAATTTAATTTAAAATATGCGACGCAATAGCATGTTGTAATTAACTTTATATTTATCCTCTTTATATCCATCATCCATTTTAATGGACATTTGTGTTTTATTTACAAAAACTGCTGCTTGAAGTTACTTTCCATTCAAAGCCTTTAAATCTCATTGTACATTGCCTTGGATGATCCCATGCTGTCATCTATTAATTATATATAATTAATTGTATTAGTTAATTACATTAATTAATTTATTGATTGATTATATTAATCAGTGTATACTTAATAAGTTAATTATAAATTATGTTATATAAGCCTGGTAAGAGTATGAATCTCCATTTTCATGAGAATTTGCCAAAAATTATATCTTTGGGTCTCAAAAGAATGCGGATATTTTACAATAATGTTACAAGGTGTCCACTCTAAACGAAACCCAATAGCTAATTTCTAAACCGTTAGAGATAGATATATTCTTCCAGTTAGAAATATGTTTCAAATGACGTAACAAATTAAATTTTATGTAGTTTGAGACAATAATTGTACAGCTGAAAAAATTGTTCTGTCTAAATTTTTACAGTACCCAGGTTCTATTAATCATATTTATTAAACTATTTTTGTCATACTAACATTTTAAACGAAAAACGTTTCACCCTTATTCGACTAAAGCTGACTGAGTAATGGATCTTTGATATTCATAATTTGCAAGCAATCAGTGATCGCGTCAAGCAAGCGCTGCGCGTTCATTGGAGGATCTTCCTCGATGAAGCCATTGAAATGGTCTAAAATTTTACAAAGCAGCTGTACTCAAAGTCTCATAACTCGGTCATTTTGACCACAGAAGAGTCAAACATTTGTTGCTTAAAATGTTAATGTGTCAAGAATGTTTTAATATGATATATGGCTAATAGGTGTAAATATGCTAATAGGACCGGGGACTTAAGAAAATTTAGACTTCGTAATTTTGTAGCAGTAGAGTTGTTTTCAAAAAGAATATAATATAAATGTTTGCCTCATTTGAATCATTTTTCTGTTTGGAAGTAAATGCCCATCTCTAACAGTTTAGAAATTAGCTATTACGCCACATTTAGATTGGACACCCTGTTTAATTCATAATAATAAAACCTGTTTCTATTAGCATTTCGAAGGATTTTCAGTTTGAAATCCAATTCCACAGGAGTTCCTCCGTATACATCGGCCTATTTTACATTAAACCTGTATGCGGTGTCAATCATCTCGAGATGGACTTTAATTCACGTGACTTTAGAGATGTGAAGCTTTAACATCTGATCCTATTCAAATTATAGGCAACAAGTAACCTGATACCAACAGGACAACCGCTCTAGAAAATAGGCGTTGAAAAGTGTGCGAATGGGAGAGTTCAGAAGTATATCCTGCTATATTGTTTCGTCAACTTATAACTTAGTCAAAAATGGGAACCTTTGGACAGTCAATGTAATAAATAGATTATTATATATAATAACCGGATATTTAAGTAGTTATTATATATAATAACCTGATTTTTAAGCTGTTATTATGTGTAATAACTGGATTTTTATGCGGTTATTATTCATAACGAACGGTTAATATATATATAATAACTGAATGCTTCCATTGACAGTAACATATACGCCAGTTTCTTTCTGCTGTTTAGTTGTCCTGTTGTAGTTGATCCTATCGAAATTACACCTTACACAGTCAAATCTACATTTCATTCATTCTCTTAGACACTATACGCTAATAACGCTTCCTGTTTTTTTGAAATTTCATTGCTTTTATATTTCTAGATCCAAACTCTGCGTAAGGTCCTTTGCTCTAAGAATAAGGTAGGTAGCTTTTCACTCAAGTATCGTCCTCGTTCTCTAATTACCGTTTAAAATTAGAAGACCTAATCCAAAGTATCTCCTTACGAGTCTTAGCGTGACTTCAAAACGGAACCCAAACGGAATAAACAAGAATGTAAAGTTTCACTTCTTGGTTTAAAGGGAAACTAATGATTTTTATTCGATTTTTATTATGATAGAAAACCAAGTTTTAATATTATTTTTACATATTCAGTATATACTTAGATATTAAGACAATTGTTTAATGATTCAGTTTAAATCTCACTAAATTTATTGTTAAAATGTATGCCTTTTTTGTCTTGGATAAATGAAGCTCAAATTGTTTTTGGTTATTTTATTTTTGGTTTTTTTATTTAAAGATTTGATGAAAATATTTCCTTATATTATATAATATATATGCAATACCATTCATATAACATGATATTTAGAAGTGTAGAAACTACATATCATCAAACTCCATCTCAACTTCATATCTTTATTCCCTACCAAAAACAAATAAATTAGTAAGCCACTTTAACTGAGTAGATACTTGTCTAATGGGTAGAACTAAATTTGATAATAATACTCGAGTGCATAAAATATAATTGCAAAAGAAGAATTATATTTTTAAAAGTGAATCTCAGATACAGGAGGATTTAGTAAAAGAATATTTTTTAAAATTATTTATTTTGCATTCATTTATTTGTTGGTTATTTCACAATTAATTAGACTGTTTTTTATGTTACGAAAAGATAGCAAGCAACTCTTTTTGAAAATAATAAAAAAAAAATCATAATGCAAAAGATTTCAGCGATTAGTTTACTTTTTCGCTTCTTTTTTTCAGTTTGCTACGAAATTTTTTTTCGCCTAAATATTTGGTACTTTTTGGTACAATATGTTTATGGAATAGTTTTTATTGCCAAAAACTTTCTTTTGACGATTTAAAAATGCGTTACGTTCTTAAATAATAAAAAAGTGTTCAAAGGAATTTTATCTTTCTACTAAATTTCATCTGACTGCCTAAGTAACATCAATGCCAGAAAAAAAGCGACCTATTCTTAAACTGTAATTTCTTTAAAGATTTGTTATTTTTTTCGTACTAAAAGCATTTCTGTAAAATCAAAAGGGATTTCATTAATATTTTACGCATGAAAAAAATACCTTCATTCACTTCCGAAAAGCCATCTGAAGCATCTCTATCTTTTGACACTATTGATTTTCTTAATGAAGATGGAGACAATTTGCCATTATAATAATATTTAACAACTAACAAACATCGTAAATTTCATTTTCACGTACTTCGATATGTGAAGTTTTCCAGCATTATATTCAGTATGGATTTAAATATTATCACGCTATAAAATTTCAATGTCCGCTAATAAACTCTGAAACGCAAACTGATATCGTTTGAATGTAACAGTGGCGAATCTAGGGGGTCTATGGCCTTCCATAAACTCTCATAGAGCTAAACCAGAATTCTTGATTGTACGTAAAATCACTACAACAGTTTCTTTTTAATCTCCCATTAAAAATTTTTTTTAAAAACATGACAACATTTCTTCCTAGCTAGACAGGCTCGAAAAGTTTCACACTTTTGTATTAATTCCACTCGTACTTGTACGTTGATGCGGTCGAAAACATTTTGTGGCTAGTTATTTCATTGAGGTTTTGATTAAATTATCGAAAGTATTGTAGAGTATGATCCTTATTGTCAGGTGAGTAAAGTTTGTAAAGTTAAGTGTTTTGGTTTACGAGGGTTATTTTTTTTCAAGGTCCGATTGGTCGCTAAATGAAAATCACAGTCAGAATCAAGAAAATTTTATATGGAACAATGTGATACAACATTAAGATACTTTTCGACGTAATCGCCGTTCCGATTCATACATTTGTCGTAGCGTGGTACCAATTTTCCAATACCTTCATCATAGAAAGCAGCCGCCTGTATTTTCAGCCAATTCTGTACGCTGGTCTGCAGCTCGTTGTCTGTGGCGAAAATTTGTCCTCCTAGCCAGAGTTTCATGTGGGCAAAGAGATGAAAATCTGAGGGAGCCAAGTCAGGACTGTATTGTGGGTGGTCAAACACTTCCCATCCAAAACGCTGCAGGAGGATCGTTGTTGCAACTGCAGTGTGCGGCCGCGCATTGTCATGAAGAAGGACAATGCCTGACGACAACATTCCTCTTCTCTTGTTCTGAATTTCCCTTCGAAGACGTTGAAGAGTCTTGCTGTACGAAGCTGCAGTGATGGTTGTGCCACGTGGCATGAATTCCACCAAGAGAACACCTTTACGGTCCCAAAACACTGTAGCCAGACACTTTTTGGTGGAGAATGTGCGCTTGAACTTCACTGGTTTACGACCCGGGGAGTGTGAATGCATCCACTGCTTGGATTGCTCTTTCGTTCCTTCAGTTTCGTAATGGACCCATGTCTCATCTCCTGTGACAATTTTGTCCAAAAACTCATCTCCGTCGCGATGGTAGCGCTGGAGGAAGGTTAGTGCGGCGCCCATTCGCTGAGTTTTGTGATGGTCAGACAGCATCTCGGGAACCCATCTCTCGCAGAGTTTGCGGTACTCGAGTCTTTCACTCACAATGGTATAGAGAGCTGACCGTGAAATTTCCGGAAACAAATCACTCAACCCAATAATTGTGAACCGACGATTTCCGCGAATCGCCTGATCCACGCGCTGAACAAGATCATCGGTTGACACTGGCTTCCCTCCCTGGCCGCCTGCATCATGAACATCTGTGCGTCCAGCATCAAAGTTCCTGCACCATTTCCGCACTTTGCTGTCACTGATGAACGTTTCTCCGTACACTTTACTCATTCGTCTATGAATTTCAGCTGCATTGCTTCCTTCAGCATGCAGAAATCGAATGACTGAACGCAATTCACATTTGGCGGGAGACTCTGTTTTTCGAAGCATGTTTATGTGCTCCCTACGTACTCAGAAATGACAACCGCGAATCGACGCGTTCCCCGGACCAACTACAGACACAGCGTAAGACGTCTGCGCACAAACCTAGCGGATTTTCCCCGAAGCTTTCCTTTAGCGACCAATCGGACCTTGAAAAAAAATAACCCTCGTACATAAGCCATGAAGCTTGATATTCGTCACGGTGTTAAAAAATTTTTATCTCCCCTCCCCCCCCCCCTAGTTTCGCCACTGAAATGAACCTTGAAATTCTAATACTAAGATAGAAGAAAGCTTTAAAGAAAGTACTTTCGCTCGGTATTGTGATGCGTGGTTAATACGATAATGGCATTTTGATTTATGAAAAATTGACAGAAAACTTGATATATAGACTACAAAGCAACGACGGATGAACTTTTATGTCTGACAGCAGATTTATCAAAGAAATTTTATAAATTCTGAATAAAGCAGGAAGCTTATTTCATAGATACATAGGTTAATTTAACTTTTTCTAAGCATTCTTTTTACATAAGTGGGATCAGTGATTAAATACTTTCTCCCATCCACACTTGCCTCCTAACACATATGAATAAACGTAAGAATATCAATAGAAGAATAAAATACACATACTCAAGTGCAAAAGAAAGCAGCTTTGATAGTAATAGTTCCTATTCTCATTAAGTTTAATTAGTGTTATCTTTCCCTGAGGGATACACCTGTCACTTCAATATCATAAATTTTATTTTAGTGAAAAGGTAAAATTCCTTGGTAGAAATATTGAAAAGACGCAACACGAATTTTAGAAACATACTACATTTCACTTTCATTAAATTACAGCCCTAGAAAAGCTCCTTCTCTTGATTATAATGATAACACTAATGATGATTTATATTCATATAGGATTTAGCACATGAATATTGTACATAAATCGGAAAATTATAATTAAGGAAGTTCCATGATATTAGTATTTTGTACGAAACTTGTTCTGGAATTAATTAAAAATACTGATACAATTTGTAAATTGTTCATCAAAAATCTAAAACCGGACTGAATTTTCGTTATTTGAATTATAAAATTCATAAGCATTTCTGACTAAATTATATATTTAATAACCGGCAAATTTTAAAAATATGTAATGATACTGCCTTCGTAAAATGTTCATGAATTAAGAAAATACATTTTAATTTGCGATGTTGCAGACGCGTTAACACTGCTGTTTTTAAATTTATTCTAATATTATTGTGGAGTTTTCTGTTCGGTTTAATGATTTCACAGACTTTCTGAATCCAGAATCAGTTTTCGTTTTCCTGTAACTCTCCGAATCTATTTGGATACGGTTTCAAAATTTAATCTCCAGTGATTATCTAAATCGTTTGGTAAAAATTTTAACCTCCAAACAAGCCTTAGAAGTCGCCAAAAAGAGCGATAAGAAACAATTATGGCAGCCAAAATGGACCTCTTATTTTAAGTAAACACTGAGAGCTACAGCAATAGGAGCAGCAAATTTAAAATTTTCTAAGCGTCTTTAAGCTATAACATGAAAAAAAACCTCTATTTTAAACAATTAACATTTTCAAACAGAGTGTCAAATTTTGAAGATTCCCATTGACCAAACGTTACAGCGGAAGTTGGTCGGTATAGCGGAAGCTCTACGTTACCCCAAATAAGCAAAACAGAAAACTCATCCATAAACATTTTTTCTATCAGTGAACAACAATGAATCCTGTTTCTAATAACATCTGTCTAAAACAGTTTCTGCAAGCAAGTAATTCTTTTTAATCCTGAAGGACATTTCACTCAAAAATCGAAAGTTTAGTTTAGCTTAGTTATATTAACGTCCCGTTTTGAAGCAACACGAGGGCTATTTTGGGACGGACCTCGTAATTTTGAACCTCGGTCAGATGACGAGGACGACACCTGAGCTGGCACCCCCTCTCCAAGCTTCCACGCCGCACCAACGGGAGGACGTTTGGTCACTACGTATGATTTAGCGTGCAACGGGCCCCATACACGGCGGATCTTCGGTGGAATCGGGTCTCGGGCCTGGAACCCACCGGCCCCAAGGCCGAGACCTTACCACTAGGCCACCGCGGACCCAAAAATCGAAAGGAAACTAGAATTCATCGCAGTGATCAGTGGGAACTAATTACTTCGGGCTAAAAGGACCAAACGTGAAAGAAGAAGTTTACAGAGTTGAAGAAAACGAAAAAAAGGAAAATTCGAAAATAAAAAAAAATTTACTACTGACATAATTGCTTGTTTTCATAGACTCGAATTATCAGTTGAAAAGTATCCCTGAGTTTAATCATTTTAGACCTTTTTAATTACTTTATTTTTCAACCTAAATAATGGCAATATTAAGAGAAATTTTCTTCCTTTTTTAAAAACATTCTTCGGCCTCTTAGATAAACTGCGGTTATAAATATAAGATTTTGAAATAGCTGAAATTACAGCAAGAAATTTTTCATTTAAATTTCTTTCAATAAAATTAAGTGTTTAGATTTACAAAATGTGGCAAAGATTTTTGTCACTCTCATTTGTTTGGTAAATTAAGAAAAAGAGTATTTCAGATAAATTATCCAAGACAATTCAACCATAAAAGACAGAAAAAATAAACAACACATTTATTCATCAAAATTTAAATATTTCCAGCTATGTTAAAAATGTTTGTTTCGAAATAACGAATTCGCTTTTGAAATTTAATAGTAAGGAATTTTATGGAAAACTAACTATGTGGAGTAGTGTTGAGAAAGTGGAGTAGTGTTTTCTAGATTTCTCTCGAAAATGGAGGGTGGTGGGAGGCATGCAAACATTCATAACATATCAAGAGGTCATATGAAATAAAAATTGTTGAAAACAGTCCAATGGTAGGGGTGGTAGGTCTGTCTCATGGTACACCGCCAATTATTTTAAATATATAGATTTCTGGAAATAACGTGCGGAAATTTCTGTTTGAAATTTGCAAGTAGTTAATGGAAGTTTTACATTTATTTTTAAAGCATAAAAATTTTATTTAAAACATGCAATACAACTTCAAGCGTAAAATTGCAAAAAATATGAATGAAATTTGAAAGGGGTAACTTCAGAAACATCTCAGATTTTCATGTTATTCTATTTTTCACAAATACGAACAAAAAAGTTTAAAGAATGGTTTTAAAAGGTAATGTTCTTTCTTGTATTTTAATAGGGATATGCATTTTTTTATTTAAGTGCAGCCCCCTCCTACCGTACCTGTCCAACATATGGAGTCCCAAGCTTGGCAAGAAACAGTTCTAGACAGTGGGACCCGGTGGTTGTGATACATACTCAAGTACCTTGTAACTTCTAGGCCTACGTCGAGGTCAAATTAACTTTACGGCATGTGTAGAGGCGAGATTTACTAATTTAGTCGCTGAGGCATTAGGTACGTAGAGCGATTGACACTCAAGTGCTTCAAATTAACTAGTACGTATTCCACATATATCAGAAGTACTCCATTGTGAGAAATCACAGAGCTGGTGACACAGTCAAAGCAAGACTACTAGATAACAAAATAACAAATTTAATGAAACAACAACTAAATTAAGATCCTAAACCAAATCATAAGATCATTAAACATGCCAGCTATGAAATGGTACAAAAAGAAGAAGGTAGTGAACAGAAGTAATCAGTCTTTAAGTACTCCAACAGGCTTCTAGCTATTAGTCGATAGGTGATATCACAAAGAGGGCGGATCCGATCTGCATGCAATTACAATTCGAGATATTGCCAGATGCGACGATGATGCCACAACCTTAATTAAATTGGAAAAAAAATGTCTAGCAGAAAAAACTGATTTTTATACTGCGCAGAAAGTCGGATTGCATTGCACTATTTTTTTCCATTGCTCATTAATAATGCTAGCTTGAGTTGGGACTAAAGTACCAAATTTCGTTATTTAAATTGCTTAATATTCTTTGAATATCAACTGCAATTGGTTTCATTTTCTTTAGTGTACCTTCAACACAAATTTTTAAGCAACCTTAGGTAAGAATAAGTTTTGCATTGTCAGCATCGAATGATCCAAAATGTTACTGCATTTATTGTAAGTAGTGCTTCATGGATACATTTTTACACCCTAAGAGTTATAATTTTCAGATGGTTATGTGTAGGCAACATTGATTGGCGCCAGCAGGAAATGAAGTATTTCTTATCATCTTACTAATCAAAAGAAATACTACGCCCAATATACTTTTCATTACTGTAGCCGCAGTCCTTATTGAATCAATTTTTAGGTAGACATTATAAAAAATGCATGGTTTGCTTGGAAGCTGCTGATACAGTACCTATTCAGGAAGAATGGCTTGCGAATGCTCTGACTGCAGGCAGATTTAAGTGCTTTCCGATGGCATCGGAATCTGTTGATGGCATTCGGCACCATTTCAATGTAAAGGGGGAAAGAAATGAATGGACCGAGTAGACTAGAATCGCGAAAATTCAATTTTCGAATATAAAAATGCTTGCCTCACTTCAATATTAACTTTGGTGAGTAGTTCCGGCCTATATTTGTGCAGAGTCTCCTTTTCAAGCAAGAGTATGCTCAGCAGCAAAGGATTTCAACTTTTGAATATAGTCTAGAATAAAACCAAACTCGTCTTTTATTCCTCGAGGATTGCCATCTGTCAACCGGAAGTTTGCGAGCTCAGGGGTTGTACATTTGAAGGTGGGTGCATCATGGAAGAAATAAGATTACGCCGATGCCCTAAAGCATTTTTCTGTGAACACAAATAGAAGATTATGGTGAGCTCCAAGAATAGCTAAAGCAGCATTTTACGAAAAAAGTATATCATAGAATGACACATATTTAGTAAAATAAAAAATCAAATAAAATGAAATAGGAATGGATAGTTTAACATTAATCTCTGTTTTTCGTAGATTAAAATATAAATGGAAATCTCTCTTTAGTATATTTCTTTTTCCTTTTTCTTATAAATATCCATTCTCTAATTTGTTTGCAATATCCTTGTTTTTAAATTCATAGGCTCACGAACTTTCTGGTGAATAAAAGTGAAAATAAATATACATACTGATCATTCTCAGATTTCAAAACCCTCAGCGATTTTTCGCATGCGCTAGGCCTAGTTTATTTCACCAAAATAGGGGTGAAGTGAAAAATAGAGGGGGAGATGTTTACAATTTACTTAACGTGGCCTCACAAAGAACTAAGGAAATGCGTTTATTTTACACTAGCAGCTTGTCACGCCGTTCCGGAAAAAAATCGTCCAAAAGTACTAGTCCGGCATTTTGGAGAAAAATTTCAAAATGAAAGAACATACCATTTCACAAAATTATTAAAAAATCCGCATACATTTTTATGAAATCAGAGTCGAAGTGACAAACTTATAATGTATTAGTTTTAAGCTACTATCTAAGTGATCTATATTGAGATAGTATCTAAGTGAAAGTAATCCTTTAACATAATTATAAAGAAAACGCAACAATTTTTTATCTTTTTATAATCTTTAATTACACGAGGGTAAGTCAAAAATGATCTACACTTATGACATAACTCTTCTTACATTGTGCCAACTAACTTCTGTCCCCGCTTATTTTATTGTTATACTGTTATGATAATGCTATGGAAGTTTGATCCCAATTCTGACTTTTTTCTTCCTTCTGTTGCAGATAGATTCTGTTGAATGTTCGCTCCATTAGAAGTTTGCATCAAAGAAAAACAACGAGCAGTGATCCGATTCCTCCCGTCAGAAGGTGTCGAAGGCTCAGAAATTCGTCGTAGATTATCATCGCAATATGGGGGAATTGCACTATCACGTACTGAACCTTTGACTTCCTCCGGCCGCATATTTACAAACCCTACCCTTATAGAACTAAGGCAAGAAATCGGGCAATATGATTGGCTCGCTTCTCCCAGAGTCGATGACGTCGTTCTTTGCTCTTGTACGGAAATTATAACAAAACAAGCCATTGAGTGCGGACTTTGAATTAGTTTATGTTTCCGTTGCGTGGACTTCGCGAATTTTGATCTACAGTAAGCACCTACGTCGCAATTTTATTTAGTCGACTCTTGTTTTGTAATGATTGCCGTACGCTACGTGCAAGAGCTGAAAATGGCGCCACTGCCTCGTAGCCAATGATATTGGCTGATTTTCTGCCTCACTTCTATCAGGGTAGGGTTTGTAAATATGCCCTCCGGCCAGAGGCTCGTTGCTCCTCTTTGGAGTAAACTTCTAATGGAGCGGCCATGATCTATCTGCTACAGAAGGAAGAAAAATAGAAGAATTAGGATCAAACTTCCGTAGCATTATCACAACAGTATGACAATAAAATAAGCGAGTACAGAAGTTAGTCTGCACAATGTAAGAAGAGTTATGTCAAAAGTGTAAATAATTTTTGACTTACCCTCCTATAAACAGATGAAAATTTTCAGCAGATTGAAAGATGTGAAATACAAGGGAATGGAGTATAAAATCGTTTCCTTTGAGGAA
>BGPR01049675.1:0-11247 GCA_013235015.1 Araneus ventricosus
TTTTCCACAAGAAATTCACCACTCAGCAGAAAGACAGAAATCAAGCAATCCTATTATTTCTGAACCAATGGAGAAATAAAATTTGAACGTAGAGTAATCTTTATTCGAAAATCAAAAAAAAATTCTTTAGAGTTTACTACGGATATCTATGGCATTTCTGACTTTATTAACAAATGTATGTGTATCTCAGAATATTGCTTCAAATAAATGATGTTCTGAAACATTTCAACTGGGTATTTTTAGAATGAAATGACCAATTTCGGTGATAAAATGTATCATCTTTGAAAACTATTTTTCCTGTCGCATATGATGAATATAATGGATGACCGTAGAATAACGTGATGTGTTTAGAGTTCAATTCTGAAACATCTTCGACTCCAAATGTTCCCAAATTTTGTTTCTGTAGTGTTCTGATCATGGAACATTGATTTATGAGATAAAAATTGGGGAAAGTGAGGTAAAACCAGGTACCTTGATACTGGCACTATTAGTTCTCCTTTATAGTGGAAAGATTCTGAATTATACTTCACTGATCAAGAAGAAAGAATGGTCAAATTGCCGTTTTTTCGCTGTTCAATTAACTTCGCCTGTGAAGATATATTTGTTTTTAGACGTCTACTCTCTAATGTTCATTTATTTTAAAGCTATCCTAATATTACATTTATTAAAACTGACTAGCTGCATGGCCCGGCGTTGCACGGGCAATCTTGAATAATGGGTTATTCCCGGGGGGAGAGAAGTGAGATCACGTGATGCTTTGGGATCCATATTTTCATAAGCCCGGCTCCATTTTTTTCAATAAATATTGTCACTTACTTTCCCCAACAAATGTAAATATTCTTTCAAATCTATTCTTTTTATTACTAATTTTCATATGCCCGCCTCCGGTTTATTTCTTTTCACACATATTGTCGCTAACGTAAACGTTACGTTTCCCCCAAAACGTAAAAAATCCTTTGAATCCTATATTGTTTAATTAAAATTTTTAAATCCAACCTTTGAATTACCTTATAGTTAATAACCCTGAATTTCTCGGAATCCACATTTTTTCATATGCCCGCCTCTGTTTTTTCCCTACAAATATTGTCTATAAGCTTCCCCAGCAAACGTAAATCTGTTTTGAATCCTCTCTTGTTGGATTATAACTTTCAGTTCTAGCCTTTTTACTATCTTAAAGCAGTTTGGTTTGAATGAAAACGCGAGAATTCTTATGCTTATAAATTAAAACAGATTAGCATGATATTTGTTTTGCAAAAGAAAAATAAAACGAATAATAATGAAAAAAACCGGATAAAAATGAATGAATATTTTCCCCCAACAAACGTAAATGTTGCGAAACACCGTACGACAAAAAAAAGAAAGAAAAATACAGGAAGACGATTTTTTTTCAATTGTTAATAAATCCAAACACAGAAGATCGCTCAAAAGGAAATACCAACTTCCGTTAAATAAATAAAACATTGCAACACCGGATGCGAAAAATAATAATAGGGGGAAAAGAAGAATCCGCCGTGAATGGATACGCCATTCTGCCAATAGATGGCAGCACGTCAATTCATTCATTTTGACGTTTTTAATAAATATCTTTTTAACTAATTGTAATTTCGGAATTTAAATGGCCGAAATGGATTCCTTGGATTATTTCCCATCTTTTGGTACTTTCCGCGTGCTTCTCCGTTCATTGGTTCGTGAGAAGATAGCCAGACATACATACATACATACGCTTGTTTACCTTCGAATTTTAATAGGATAGATGATGCAAAAAGAAATTTTGTGCAATAATATTTTCGGAAGTTATTAAGGAAAAATGCATTAATTTCGCTTGAGTTTTAATTAATTAATATTTTAAAAAGGGCTCCTAGGAACAAATCCCCACCCCTCAAAGTATGTTTGTGTCGAATTTTGTAGTTCTAAGTCCAGCGGTCTACTCTATGGATCGCCAACGCATACACACACCCATTCTCCTTTGTTATTAGTAGAGCTGACAATTTTCAAAATAAGCACATTAAACATTAACGCCACTGTATACACCCGAGCTCGGAACCCAGAAGGCTCCCTGTCAAAATAAACATAAACGAGATGCTTAATATTTTTCTAACAAATAAATGATATTGAATAAGAATTAGAGAGCATAAGCATAAAAAAATCTAGAATAATTTTATCTGGATTTGAATTGGCGTGGGATCTGCAGTTGGCACGACGGAAGTTTGGGTTAAATTCGTACAAGGGTCATTGAGCCAAAATGGGGGTGGTGTGTTGAAATTTTTATTTCACCTTAACTCTCTTACTACTGCAAATAAAAAGATAATTCAAACTAGGCGAATCATTGCCTCATCATAACAAAAAACTTTTGTTAGAAAAGTTTGTAAGAATTTGAGTGTTGATATGTGATTTTCCACCCTTACCTTCGAAAGCTTTTAAACTTTTGCATGTAACATGAGGTTGAAAAGCTCTCATCAAGTACATTCTCTTCTACTCTTGTCCATCCTCATAGCTCAAACCATTTTGAAATTAGAGGTGAAAATGGCGAACGGGGGAGACATTTCCTCCAATATTTTCCTTGCTACTGAAGAGAAAAAGACTATTATTATTTACTCGTGCACACGACATTCGCTTTTGGAAATAATTCGAATATACTCCATGCTGCTCTCATGATAAATAAAAAGAAATCTACTTTCGACTTTCAGCTTAACGACAGTTGTTTTTTTCCTTTATCGTCAGCTAAATCATTCACTTCATTACCAAATAAAATTTCCATGATGTTTCTGCTTTATTGAACATAATGAAATCCAATATCCTAGATTTTACTGGCTAATCAGTTCAGAATTTATCATCTATTAGAACTATATTATTAAGAGACATTTATATATATATTATAATTATTTTTACGAAATTAGTTGTTTTAGGTTAACGAAGTGCACCCTAATAGATACAAATTTTAAATAAAGAAAGAAATACATTAAAATAATAATAGTTCTAATAATTAAACTTCCAAACGAATGAATTGTCAAATTTCGTTGTCCACATTTATCTCTAATGCAGATGAATCTTATTTAAAACTCTTCGGGATAATATTTCTTTTGAATGCAAATATTCATTTACGTATTATAAATGAGAATATCAGATCAAAATAAATGGTAACTTATAGGGTAGGAAATAGCAATTCTGTTAAAATTAGTAATAATTTTATTGCCATTATTTTCTATCTAAATTATCATTCTTAATCCTTCAAATAACAGAAGAGAGAAATGTTTACGAAAGCATTTATTTGTCACACATTTATTGGATGCGACTCCGTTGTTACCCTAAAATAAATGCATTCTTGATGACAAATCAGGACCTGTGAAGCTCATAAATAACTGACGCAATTAGATAAACAAATATAGGAATGACGCAATTTGTGTAACTCCAGAACTTCACTTATTGGCATTGTGTTAATTACTATCTCAACATGAGAAGAAATGATTTCCAAAAAATAAATGGTTCAAGACATCACTTTCTACATTAAGCAGGTTTTCCTGCTGTACCCAAGCAAGCTCATCCTTCACTGTATAGTCTTCTGCTCAGTCTTCCGTAATAGCCACAGAAACAAAAACTGGTTGATATCACATCATATAAGAAAACCAGATCAAAATAATCGGCTGTTACGATGAATTATAGCCTCATGTCTCAATTAATGAGGTAATTTTTCACTTAAACTCTCTTTCTGATTCAGTCAAAGGAACTGAAATATATATTATATCCTAAAAAATATATTTATGAAAACATATACAATTTGCGATATATTTATCAGATTCGATTGATTTGTTCCTAAAATAAATGTCTTTTGTGGTAATAAGTCACGAGTGTTAGAACTCACATATATGCAACAAAAATTCCACGAACCAATATACGCATTCCAACCTTAATGTACCTTCCTCCAGAACCTTTCTTATTGGTGCATTATTTATTAATTCCCCAACCTGACAAGAGATGATGTCCCCGTAATGAATAGTTTAGGACATCACTGTGTACAGAAAGCAGGCCCTCCTGACGTAGCCAAACAAACTCATCCTTCACCTTAAACTCTTGTGTAATTGCCACACAGAAGCGAAAATAAACGGCCACAGAACCGAAGAAAGCGATAAATATAGATCGTCGCTGACTGACTCCGAGCCGCCGTTATTTATTGCCTGCAGACGACACATTATGAGTTGCCAACCCCAAAAAACAAAATCACTTCATGGAATTGACAAAAGTAAGGCAAATTTTGGCTTCGGAAGACGGCTACAAAGAAAGATTGTGTTCAACGTGAAGAAAGATAAGATATGAGAAAGGGAATGTGTAATGCAAACAGAAAATTTAAGAAGATTCTTGAGCTACTTGTATTTAAATTGTTTTTCTGGCTCGAATCATAACTGCTTCAGCACTTTATGTATGCGTTGGTGTTGAACTGGAGTGTTGTCCCTTACTTTTTTGCAGCCCGTTCAGCTGTATTTAGATAATATTTAGACAAAGAAGTATGGTTTGCAGCAGATCTAGTATAAATAAAAATAATTCGTTTATTTTGGTTAAGGAAAAACTATTTCATTGCATTCGTGAAAAGTTGCAGAAAGGGAATACGAAATATATGAAAAAACCTCGGGATTACTTAAGTAAGACCATTTAAAATGTTGGCATATAATTATAAGCGGTGAAATTTTAAACTCTCATTTAACTATAAAAATTTTTTGGTGTCTCAAAGTTAAGTGGAAACTGAAATAAATTGAATGAATTCTAATGTATTATATAAATGTTTTATTTAGATTTAAACGATGAAAAATTAATTAAATTCAGGAATCAAGTTAGAATATTAAATAATAAACTGAAATCCAGTTAGATGCCAAGACAGAAGAAAATACACTCGTCTAAATTTAAAACATTTTTTTTTTAAATTTCGCATTGAAGCATAATGTACTACACTGCTAGACAAAGAAATATGGAGCTTTAATTCTTTTCGTCAGCAAATTAACGCCTTTTATGCATGTAGATATGTAGACTTTTTAGAAAAGGATATTATTTTGCAAGGTAATTTATTTTTTATTCATATTCAGTACTTATAATTTGAATATGCTAATAGTTTACGATTTTCTGTTCTATTCCTTAACAAAATAATTCTATCACGGTATGTGTTTTCTCACTATTACATTTCATTTGATCGTCTGCATGATGCAATTATTCTAAAAGCTTTTGTAACGTTTGAAATTATAGTCTGATATATGTTTAAGATAGCTGCATTTTATTTTGAATGTTGAATAGGACATAGATAGGTCGAATTATATCTCACATTTTTGAATAGGACTAATTCCTGCTTGTTATGTGGATGATTGCATCGGATATTGGTTTTCCTGAAACAGAACGTTGTAGTGAAGATGTTACTGTGAAAGACCGAAACTGGAGAATGTCGACTTTCGCCGGTGAAATTTGACATTCTCCAAATGTGAATGTTGACATTCACCGGTGACATTACTATGTGAATGTTGACATTCACCGGTGAAAGTCGACATTCTCCAAATTTCGGTCTTTCACGGTAACAAAGACACAGATCTACTCTATCGAATTTTATTTACTCCTGACGCGAAACAGCGAATACAACTCAAAACTACAAAGAAAAACAACTTGTTCAATATTCCTTACTAACGTGAATAAAAATTTGTAGAACCTGTTATTTTTTATGATTTGTTAGACTCTTTGACAACAGATTGTTAAGAAAATTATCTGTTTAAAAAGCTTAATATTTTAACACTTGTGAGTCTCTTTGATCTTACTAAAGTTAATTCGGAATCAATAAACCCCGTTATTTTCTCATTAGTTGTTACGAATGTCGTCTTCAACCTCAATGTGCAGCAATCATTTAGCAAAGATTTGTTTCGGGGAGTTTCTGCTTATCCGGGATCTCTTTATTTCTACTTGGGAAAGGCCTTCTCCATCTAATTAACTGGGGAAGAAAACACCCCTCTTCTGATAAAGCCCCAAAGTAAAATCGATTGCTCTCCTAACTAATCAACTCTCTAATTAAACTTGAATTTTAGTGCACATATAAGCATCCGAGCTGCGTAACTGAGTTTATAGAGTTTTAAGCACGTGAGTTCAAGAAATGCATTGAGGCGTCTTGAAGACTCCCATCTCCCAGGAAGACAATTTATCCTGCTGAAGGCCTTTCGTAATGTTGGATGTGAATTAGCTCCTTGAACATAAAACTCACCATTATCTTTAGAAATTTTTGATGAATTTCATTCAAGGGATTGAAGAAAGTAAGGAAAGTAAACAGTGAGCAACAATAAAATCGTCAGTTTCTTCTGTGTAAGGTTTAAGGAAGCAAGTAAAAAATTTGTTTTCATGTCTCCAATGATAAGAGGGAACATTCTTGCAAAACTTTCAATTTAGCAGTTGCAATTTCCTAAGATTATTTGAAACGAATTTCTTGTTTAATATCCCGGATTTTTAAAAATTTGTTTTCCATGATAGCATTAAATACATAATTTTTAATTATATTAGAATCCATATCGTCTAACTGTTTGGTGATTATAATCTATATCGACTAATTTTTTAGTGATTATAATCTATATTGTTACATTTTAGTGAATATAATATAACTGTCTATTTTATTATAATCATTAAACAATCAGTTTTTATAATCTAAATGACTTAAATTTATAGCATCTACTGCGCAACCGTTGTCAAAGGTTAAAATCTCGTACAATGGAATACCAAACGAATGAACTCTTTTAGCAGAGGGTATTTTACGATATGCCCATGATCTTATTCGATATTCTAATGCCGCACAATGTCGTGAAGATATCGCGCTGATATTGTTGGGTTTCTGTGCTAATGGAATTAATTGAATAAATATGCTGTTATATTATTAATAGATTAGGCGACATAAAAAGAAATGGCAAAGTTTCGATAATGCAGAATACACCATTTGTGGATTTTCAGTGCTTTGGTACCAGTTTTTTTTATCAAAATGTATTCTTTTTTACTTATTCCGAGCTTCTTGAGCTGGTGCGAATTGAAAATGCGACGTGAGTATCCCATCCCCCGCCGGACAGCATATTTACAAACCCTACCCTGATAGAACTGAGGCAGGAAATCAGTCAATGTCATTGGCTACGAGGAGCAGTGACGTCGTTTTCAGCACTCGCACGAAGCGAACGGCAATCATAACATAACAAGAGTCGTCCTACTTTTCTTCTCCGTTTTCCCACAGTTGAGCACAGAAGACATTCTTCCGTGGGTTGTAATATTTTTAAAAATGATATTTTTTTAAAAAATATCATAAAAAAATAAAACATCCCACACTGTAAGAAATTATACTAATGAAAAGTATACGCACGAGAGCAAAGACCGACGTCATGGGCTTTCGGCGAAGCGAGCCAATCATATTGTCCGATTTCCTGCCTCAGTTCTATCAGGGTAGGGTTTGTAAATATGCGCCAGACACGGCGGGAGCACCCCCAACCTCCGGACGCACACAGAATCCCTCATATACCGTCCCCCGCATTTAGCAAATCCAGGGAACTGATAAAAGGCCTCCATCTCGCTTGTATCCCTTGTCAGTATTGTCACATCTAATAGCTGCGTAGATTCGGTTCAAGATGGTAGTATTCCACAGTACTCTATAAGTTTTCACAACTGCTCAGAATGAACTATAATATGTTGAAGATTAATATTTCTAGTACTTTCCACATAACTCTAAAAGAAAAATAAATATCACACATTGCGAAAGAAAACATCAGTTATATAACCAAATACTCAGCAGTTTCAAATTTACTTTTGTTCTCATCTGGAGCAAAAGTTTATCTTATTTGAAGAGATATTAAACTCGTTACTGTGGAGCTTACGTTACCCACTTACTTCGTTCTTCTTAGGATCGCAAACCCTTTTCAGCCAACAACTGAGATGAGAGAACATTTGTTTTGGATGCGACTAAATGTTTTTAACGAGCGATTAGCACGCATGCGCACAAATTGATTTTTTCATCTTTGTTTTGCGCATCAGGTTACATTGCGCAACGTTTCGATTGGACTGTTTTGTTCAACTCTTCGATGCAATTGGTCGATTCATTCGAATTTGAATAAAACTTCGTTTGGAATTCTTCGGATTGAATATCGGTTAAGTATCATGTATGTTATTCTGTGTGCTTTGTTTCTCAATGAATAAGCGAAGCAGCGAGTATTCCGCTATGCTGAAAGTGAAGCCGCTGCTATTTTTTAAGCTAAAAAATTTGTCCGGTACATGCTTGAAATGAATGTCGTAGGAAATGAAATTCTAGTTTTCGGAATTTTTTATAAAACCTAGATTCCTAACATTCAATGAAAAGGCGAAGCTACTAGTTTCCTGCTATGCTGAAAGCGGAGCCACTGATGTTTTCACGTTTGAAATACCGTTGGCATTGCGTGCTCAATCTTCCTTTTCAGGTGACGCATGCGCAAGAGAGCAATAAAAATCGCCCTGCACGCACACTCATAGCAATATTTGGCGACGGCAAGTGAAATTGCGCCAAGAAAAATTGACGAGAAACAGATGTGTACCGTTAACTCTACATTTACCATTAATCTCCCCCTCTATGGCGCCAAGAACCCAGAAGGGATCATTTTTCAACGAGAGACCGAGTCTATTTCCATCGTCCGGGAACCATTCGTTAAGGAAGACAATCAAGATGATGGGTTTCGCGCAAGACCTGCGAATTTGAACGATAAGGAGTTGGATTTGATTTATTTAATATCTCTTATCGTGAAGTGTGTATACTTTCTGGTGGAAAATTGGGACTGATTGCTTATGGTTCCGTAGCAATTCTTTGCATGACACCTAACGTCGTAAATAATAGCGTCTTTACTTATTTTGAATTGAGGGAAGAAGATTACAAGCTTTGATAGCGGCTTAACTTAGCTCTTGCGTGATACTAGCTCATTAGGGATTTCACAGTTAGGGACGAAAATGGAATATATATTATACACGTATATGTTGTTGTAGAAGAATCTGTGTGTAATAGCAAATGATTAACTGGAAGAACAAGATTTTAGGTTGCGAGTGGAATCGTTTATTCAAGCACCTAGAAAGCTTCGCAGTTCTTTTGCAAATATCTAAGTGTAAAACAAACCGTTTCATTTGTAGAAAAGGTAAAAAAATTATTTCGAGAGAGATTTAGTATGATATAAAGAAGTGACAAAGATGCTCTAAATGTTACGAAATTTGACGTTCTGGTAGAGAAAAGTGTTAACAAGCCTGGGATACCATCCATTTTCTTGAGAATATTTTCTGTGCCGTAATAGAACAAAATCATTTAGTGATTAAAAATGACTGACCTTCAACATATTCTTCAACAAATTTCCAAACATATTGCACTTTCCAACTTCTTCCATATTACACCACCTGATTTCAGTTTGTTATTTTCATGTTGAAAATTAAAATTAATAATTAATTTTGAGGCTAAGAGTTACTTGAAGTCACTTTCTGGCTTGTAACAAATTTTGACGTTGTCCGACTTTATTCGCCACTATTAGTCACTGATAAATTTTACTGCCTTTAAATTTCTATACTTAGTTGAACCTATTATAATTATGTTGTTAAGAATTATTTATGAAATGAGCCTTCTATATAATTCCAGTATGCAAAGATATGTCTTATCATGATATATAAGTTGTCTTTTATAAGGTGTCAACTTACATGATATGTATAAGTTATCGGGTGATTTTTACTGCAAAACAATATAATACAAACAGAAAAAAAACAAGCTTGAAGATCAGGAAAGCAATTTCACACATCAGCCTTAGCTAAGGCTGCTAGATATTGGCAAAATTATGAATTGCGTCTATATCTCTATGTCAGTAGGCCCAGCATCGTTTAAATTCCTTTTTAGTGCAGCCATGTATATACAGGGTGTCCACACTTATCGTGATCAATAACTAATTTCTAAAGCGTTAGGGATAGACATATAGTTCCAATTGGAAAAATGCTTTAAATGAAGGGAAGAATTATAATATATGTTTTCTGAGTGAATAAATATATTCCAGAAAAAGTTTCGAATTCTAATTTTTTATACGGTTCCCCGGTCCTATCAATCATATTTAGTAAAATATTTTTGACACTCTGAAAAAAAGAGTTTAACTCTTCTGCAACTAAAACTTAGCGAGTTATGGAGCTTTGAATATCGCTGACTTAGACCACTTTGCACCATTTCAATATCCGTCATGAAGACGATCCACCAATCAATGCACAGCACTTGCTCGACGAGGTCGCTGATTGGTTCAAAATCATGAAATTCGAAGCTCCAGAACTCGGTCAGTTTTAGTCGCAGAAGAGTAGGACTTTTTTGTTTAAAATGTTAGAATGTGAAGAATATTTTACTAAATATGCCTGATAGGACCGGGGACCGTATAAAAAGTTAGAATTCGTATATTTTCAGAAATATATTTAGTGACTCAAAAAACACACATTATAATTTTTCCCTTCATTTAAAGCATTTTTCCAATTGGAGATATAGGTCAATAGAGATTGGTCAACGGTTTAGAAATTAGCTATTGACCATGATAAGTGTGGACACCCTGTATATAACCTCTTAAACTTATTATATTACTTAACTACAATTTGCACTTGTGTTTTCAGTGGCCAAACGACTAGACATTACATTTTCTCGTCCCTTTTTGAAATTAAAAAAAAAAAGAACAGCCTCCCGTTCTCTTATCTTGTTACTCAAACGCATCCTATCGCTGAGCCCAAAAGTCCTAGTCCCCTGATTTTTAACACCTATCTGCTGTCCCTGGATAGGGTTTCTAATTTTTCCATCTCTGCTGCTAATTCTAGTAACTCTCAGTCAATCCCTCACACGAACTGTCGGGAAATTGCTTACTGGTTGATATTTACCAGAGGGTTACTGACCTTTTGGACACATTTCACAAAGACTTACTTATGGATCGAAATAATAATCAAACGCCCTGTGTCCACCCAACCGGTACAGTTGCTGTAATGCCATCAGGCGCTGAGACATGGGGTGGCGTTCTGTCCAAAGCTACATACAGGGTGTTGACGAATTCGGCTGACAACTTCAGAGGAGTAATAGTAGGCATCAATAGGATGAGACATTACAATAGAACATATGGTCACAAAAGACGTTTAGTCAGTGAAAATCGCAAAAATACGGGGTGTCCGAGAATTATGGGACACTGTTCAAATATTAACAAAAAAAACCTAATAATGCTTCAACAACTAATTTTTTTAAAAATGAAA
>BGPR01049676.1:0-11246 GCA_013235015.1 Araneus ventricosus
CGCGACGCCATTTACCTTCGCAACGCCACTGGGCATGGTGACAAAACGTTAGTGAGTTTATGTCACTTTTTAAAGCCAAATACCACTAATGATATTGGGGGGAGAGGCGAAAAATCATATGATTTACACAACTCCACTTACCCTAGCTACACCACTGATCACATCATCACTTCATTCTACTGCACACAAGGTTAAAAAGGCGGTAAGTATCAGGTACAACATCTGTAACAGTCTTAAGAAAAAGTCAATTCAAACATTCACGAAAGTAAACTGAGTGAGGTTGTAATTTTATCTATCGTCTACATAAAACTTATCTACTGTCCTACCACCACGAGAAAAACCCTGAACAGGATTGTCGCAAGTAGACGAGTCAAAGAAAGGAAGGAAACGGGTATAAAACCAACCGCAACATTTGGCAAACTAAGCTCACTTCGTCGGGCGAGGAATTCGTTTTCGACCGAAGCACAGCGAAATGCGACTTCCGACGGTTTTATCTGCGACAAATGAAAGAAAGCCATTTTCTCCTTCCCCAAAATGCAGTGGAATATCCCGTTTCCATAACGACCGCCATATGCACGTCTGGTGTCTGGGGTTTGTAGGGCAATATCTGCTCAAGAAAAAAGTATTTAACCAGTCGGTACTCATCGTCCTATATATTGGACAGACACATTTAAGTTTCGTAGATAAAAATGCATTCCATTGTTTCTTTCCTACTTTGTCTATGAAGTCTATGGAACATTTTTGCACTGATAGACCTCATTAAATTTCGGCATTTTGGCAAAAGGCCGCACAAGCAAAATTTTAAAGGTTATTGCTCTGTGATTATTATTACATTATAGACAAGTATATTATTTCAATGCAAATTGTAAACAACTGGTAAGGCCGCATAAGAAACTCAAAAAGGTCGCAGGTTCTATAGGTATTACCATTCCCACCTCTGCTATAGGTATTACCATTCCCACCCCTGCTATAGGTATTATCATTCCCACCCCTGCTATAGGTATTACTACAATTTTCAACAGGTAAGTATATACCACCAGTTAGCCAGATTTTCAAGTCAAGGTGCCACCATTTTGAATTTTTTAAAAATTTTCCATTAATTTATTTTTGAGGTAATGCAAAGAATTAACCCTCTGATTCCTGAGACCATTGGAATAGAGGTACCTCAAAATACGAGAACGTCCGAGTTCCTCTTTCAAAGATAAGGGAAATTCACCTCCCCTCCTCAAAAACCACAGTGACAGCTGGCACTGTCCGAATTCTAAGAAAATCCCCCTTTTCCACCAACCCATCTGGGCGAACCACTCTAAAGAAGAAAGTACACGCCGCGGGTGAGAAGTTAATCACACTTAACGAAAGGGGGTGGAATTTTCGCAGTGATATTCGGACGGTCATCGTCTTTTGTTTGGAGAGACGTTTGGGACGTTCCCGTATAGATAGAGTTAAAAAATGATTTATGGTTTTTGATATTTTTACTGCATTTTAAAAATATTTTATATCTATGTAAAAAAGTTCTTAGAAATGATTTTCTACCAATTTTTTTATATTTTTTCTAAAAAAAATACCCCCCTCTCCAAATTTTTTTCTCCGAATTTAACTTTAATTCAGACTTAACTTAATCTTGGCGTTTTAATCATAATTTTAAATAAATTTATTGAAATGTATGCTTCAAATTAATTTGGGTATTAATAGATTAAGGCTCTATCCGCTTATTAATAAAGGATCAGGGCCGGATTAAGCCATCCAAGGGGCCCTTAGGCAATCCAAGTCTCGGGGCGCCCATTTTCCCCTCCCTAAATTACATAACCAAATGTTTTTATTTCTTTTAATTTAATCTCTATATAAGCAGTTGTAAGTTGCAAATTTTGACGAAATGAATTAGCCAATTATTTAACTGCGAATCACTTTTAAAAACAATGGTTTCACTATATCGCGTAATTTAAAATTAATTTTAAAAAAAAAATTAAAAAAAAAAAAAAATGACAACACTTTTTAAAATCTAAATTCTATTTTATTAAAAGATCGAAGATTTTTTTTTTAAATTATAAATCAATATTTTTTTAGAATTATATTATAAATCTTGAAAAAGGTAATTAATTAGTAATGTTGTTAGAATGTTCCAAAATTTACAAGATGCCTAATTTTAATTTGAAGTGAGTTGTTGAATTGACAGGTTGGCCGAAAGTCCCTTGCAGATTAGATGAAAGAGCAAAAATCAAATTACCCTGAAAATATCGCAAGAAAAAACCAGCGGAGTGGCCTCCCCTAAACTTTCTCGTATACTTCTCAAAAATTTGTCATTTCCCCTCCCTCTGCGTGGTTAAAAAGTTCGAACCTACTGTAACCCAGAGTGCAATCAATGACTATCAGAAGGTTTTTCATTGTAGATTATAGCGATTGTGAAATATTTAGGTGAAGAATCAAATTCAAAGAGATGCGTATGTATTAAAACTTAGCAATATTTATTTTCTATCACACTCTAGCAAGTTCCGCTAATTCGAGGGCGTGCGCGAGCGAAAAGAAAGCTGGAGAAAATTACCTCGTTCGCTATCGCTGAATAGCTTGCTCATGCGCAGAGATTGCTTCCAGTAGGCAAGTAAAAAAATTTAATATGCAATTTGAACGCCTTTTTTTTAACCGATTGAAACGAAATTTGGGCACAGATCTATAATTGATGTTAGCAACCGTCCTATCAATTTTTATTTATCTAAGCCGAAGGGTTTAGGAGATATAATTTTTACAAGTATGCGATTAAACAGTTCGACAGACCATCAACCCTTCGACGGATTTGGTCCAAACTTTGATACGGACCTGCAATCATGATGATAAAACTGTGTCTCAAATTTTACCCATCTAGCTATTCAAGTTTTTGAGTTATAGTGTTCACATAACCGCGGACAGACAGACTTCCCGTAGACGGATTTTGTCCAAAATTTGATAGAAACCTACAAATTATGTGTAAAGATCACATACCAAATTTCATTTCCGTAGCTCTAATAGTTTTCGAGTTATCGCGTTCACAGACAGACATAAATCCAAAATTGTGTTTTTCGGACTCAGGGAGGTCTAAAACGTGGAGATTCGTCAAAATCTCGAGTTCGAATTTTTTGACGATTACAATACTTTCTCTTTGTATACTTCGTATACAAGAAAGTAAAAATCGAGACCTCGCCCCCTTCCCCAAAATAGCAGGGCCCGTAGGCAGTTGCCTATTTAATAATCTGGCAGTGCAAAGGGTAGATTTTTAGCCCAGTTGGGCTGTGAAATTCGGGAGACCACTTTCGAGACGAGTGACGTATGGCAGGCAGGCCGGCACAAAGGGATGCTGCGCACGCACCCTCATCCGTCATCGTGTAATAGAGATGAAGCGATAACCCTTCTTCCTTCAATCAATTAGCGCTAATACCCGCACGCCGGCCCTTCTGCGCAGGTATGCGGATGCGTTCTGTGTGTTCACGCACGACCGCGAGCCCACCATAAATCAGGAGGTCCGGCGATAATTGTTAGCACCGATACAATATATATACACCGAGCGGATGACCCCGCTGGACTTGGTCATTTACAGCAAAGGAAAGGAATTAAAAGCACGATGAAAAAATAAAGGAAAGCCACTTGATTTATGGTCCGGCCGAGTTCATTTTCGGACCGACTCGGACGACTAATGAGAAAGGGTTAGGCGAGGGGTGATGGTAGAGTAGGCTCGCGTGGGAAAATGGGTTGCGGAGGGCTGACCAGTTTTGTGGACATTTTTTGCGGTTACGGGATGATGAAACTAATAGCCCTTGGTTATCAGCTTGAGTCGAGTCGTCCTGTTTAAAAATAGAATGAGCCCTTTATTAACCGAATTAACTTACCAGCAACTTTTCAATTTTATGTTGGCATCATTAGATACGATTTAAGGCAAAATAAAGTCAGGAACGATGAAATGTTTTTAATTAAATAAAATAATTTAATTAATTCGATTAATAAGTAAAAAATTTAATTTTTGTCTTCATCTACCATCCTCGTATTCATGTGAATACTGTCAGGAAAAACAGTCAAGTTCCGAAGATGTAAGCGTGATAAAAAGTAACTTTAAGTAAATAAAGTAGTTGAATAAAGTAGTACTTTTAAGTAGGGAAATAAAGGGTTAATTCCATGTTAGAGGGCAATACAAAGTTTTTTTTAAATTAATTTTCGTTTCCTTTTTTTACTTTCTCGTATACGAAGTATACAAAGAGAAAGTATTGTAATCGTCAAAAAATTCGAACTCGAGATTTTGACGGATCTCCACGTTTTAGACCTCCCTGAGTCCGAAAAACACAATTTTGGAATTATGTATGTCTATGTGTGTGTCTGTGAACACGATAACTCGAAAACTATTAGAGCTACGGGGATGAAATTTGGTATGTGGTCTTTAAACATAATTTGTAGGTTTCTATCAAATTTTGGACAAAATCCGTCAACGGGAAGTCTGTCTGTCTGTATGTCCGAAGTCATGCGAACACTATAACTCAAAAACTTGAATATTTAGATGGCTAAAATTTGGTACACAGTTTTATCGTCATGAATGTAGGTGCGTATAAAATTTTGGGCCAAATCCGTGAAAGGGTTGACTGTCTGTCGGTCTGTATAATAGCATCTCCAACGAATCCGCTGTCTCCACGCCCATGCGTACATAACACAATCTTCTGTGCACGATATTTATTGACTCCTGCTTGGCGCTTTGTTTTCATCCGATTCTCCATGCGCATGCGTACTTGGTAGCAATCTGTGCACGCGGAATGATTGTCCTTGAGCCAAGAAAGAGTACAAATCAGTACGCATTTAATCGGAACGCATCTCTTTAAATTTGATTTTTTACCTAAATATTTTCTGATAGTCATTGGATCCTGGGTTACAATAGGTTCGAATTTTTTTATCCACGCCGGGGGGAGGGGAAACAGCACCTTTTTCGAGAAGTATCCGAGAAAGTTTAGGGGAGACCACTCCCGCTGGTTTACATACTAGCTGATAACCCGGCTTTGCTCGGGATCCATATTTTTTCATACGCCCACTTCCGTTTTTCTTCTAAAAATATTGCCCCTAACTTTCCCCCCCAAAAGTAAATTTCCTTTGAATCCTTTCTTGTTGAATTAAAACTGTCAAATCTAGCCTTTTTATTATCTTATAACAGTACGGGTTTGGATGAAAACGCCTTAAGTTTCGTAAAAGAACATTTATTTTAACCTTTTAAACAATAAACCGTATAATAAGTAATAAATATTTACAATGAACAATTTTGCTATACAGAATTTTCCCGAAGTTTCTGGTTAAAAATATAAGCTTAAAAAATATTTAGAACCAACAAAATGTTTATAAAAATATACGTTGCAAAATAAAACATCAAAAGACGAAAAAAGAGAGCAAAAAAGACAAGAAAACGATTTTTTTGCCAATGTTTATAAATTAAAACCCGGAAGCATAATATTTCATTATTTGTTATGCGAATCTTTTGCAAAAGAAAAAATGAAACTTTTTATTCCAACCAACTTCCTTCAATACGGCTCAAAAAGAATAATATACAAAGAATAATAAATAAAATAAAACATCAAAAGGCAAAAAAAGAGAAAAAATATACAAGAACTAATAATTTAAAACACCTTTTCTTCTCGCGCGTGGAGAACAAAGAAAATTCGTGAAAATAGGTAAAAAAATCTATCACTTAAAATTAAATAAATAAAAATCTAATTCGAATTTAAGAAATATATATATAGATAGATAGATAGATAGATAGATAGATAGATAGATGTTTTCATTCAATAGGGATGGCAACACTAAAAATAAAATAATATTTTCTGTATATGGAAGCACAGTTTTTAAATAATAACGAATTAACTATTTAAATAATTGTCACGAACCTTCATTTCCATAAATGCTTCATATAATCGTTCCTTATATTTCATAGAATGTGTGACTAAGGTCTGAAGAAAATCCCTTTTCTGGTTTGTATACTATTTATTGCTTACAAACTATTCAGCATTTTTAAGTTTATTTATATAGATTATATTTATTTACAGGAACAATTAAATCGAACTACTGATTGCCTGCATATTAGATATGTATTTAATGCTACATTTATGAACTGACGCTGTAATGTCACGGTTTTTTTTGTTTACTTCTGCTGGATTCTGTCTGTCTGTACACTGCGTGTGCGAGAGAGAAAGTGAAAAAGAAAAAAAACGTGACATTACAATAGTCCAATGACTATCAGAAGGTTTTTCATTGTAGATTATAGTAATTGTAAAATATTTAGGTAAAGAATCAAATTCAAAGAGATTCGTACCGATTAAAACGCATGTATCACACACTTCCACTCTTGCCGGCTCAAAGACAAAGTGACGTAATCCTTCGGCGTACACAGAGATTGCTACCAGTGCGCATGCGTATGCAGAATCGGATTAGAAAAATTAATTATGCAATTTGAACGCCTTTTTTAACCGATTAAAGCGACATTTGGGCACAGATCTATAATTAATATTTAATTTTTTAACCAATTTTTATTTATCTATGACAAAGGGTTTAGGAGATATAATTTTTACAAGTATGCGATTGCACAGTCCGACAGACCATCAACCCTTCAACGAATTTGATCCAAGCTTTGATACGGACCTACATTCATGATGATAAAACTGTGTACCAAATTTTATCCATCTAGCTGTTCAAGGTTTTGAGTTATAGTGTTCACATGACCGCGGACAGACAGACTTCCCGTAGATGGAATTTGTCCAAAATTTGATAGAAACCAACAAATTATGTGTCAAGATCACATGCCAAATTTCATCCCAGTATCTAATAATTTTCAATTTATCGTGTTCACAGACACACATAATTCCAAAATTGTGTTTTTTCGGACTCGGGGAGGTCTAAAACGTGGAGATTCGTCAAAATCTCGAGTTCGAATTTTTTGACGATTACAATACTTTCTCTTTGTATACTTCGTATACGAGAAAGTAAAAGAAAGAGAGAAAATACAACACAAAGCATTAAAATAATGCTAACAGTCGAAGGGCCATAATTTAATCAATAAATCAACTCCATTCTTGAGCACTTGTATGCACAGGATCAACACAGAACTCCATGTTTGGGACAAAAATAATGCTTATTTACTTCGGTAAATTTCACACTTCCTGGTTGGGTCATTATCATAACCTTCAGCGCTAAATAAGACATAACTCCATTCAGTTAAATTGTAATTATACGTGCTAATCTAAGGTTATCTTCGAGTGGCAATTTACGGGTTGACCCACACACAGATTGCCAATAACAAGCCAGCAGAAAAGGATGGTTGCTTCGAAAGGAAGGCTTTTCCAAACACATCTCTCGCTCTTTTTGTCGTGCATATTAATCAAACAGGATCAACCCCACCCAGTTTTAGGTGTCAAGATGACTGCGCATTAAACGGAAAACATCAAATTAATAAGCGTTTAACTGGATAGTGAGTAGTAATATAGGAGTATGAAAAAGGTCGTAGGTGTTTTTGTTTTATGGCTGATATTAATGTCAAGTCATTTATGGTCTGAAACTGGCAGCACAAGTACAATAAAAAAAATCATACTTTCAAAATTTATTCATTGTACATTTTAATATGTAGTTGGTGTTTTGGGATTTGAGAAGCACTTTTGAAGTAAAATTTTCCAAAATCTGTTCCTTAGGGCCGCGATGGCTTAGTGCAGAGGTTCCCAACCTGTGGTACGCGTATCCCTGGGGGTACGAGAAGGACCGTTTGGGGGTACGCGAAATCAAATTTGTTGATGGTTTAAACAAGAAAACATAAAGAATTAAAAAATTTTTAGATTTTTTTTCCTCCAAGTAAATACTTGCTATTTAATAACTATTGTAAAGGGTCGAGACTCATGTTTATATGGAATGCCGCTGTTGAAGAATTAATTCAACTTCAGGAACCATTTTTATTAGATGGCTAAGTTTCACGACACAGTACATTAGACTTAGTTTCAAGACTAAGTTTCTAAGACTAAGACTAAGACTAAGACTAAGACTAAGACTAAGACTAAGATAGACTAAGATTCAAGACGCAAGACAGAGAAAAACAACACAAGACAAGTACACAAAAAAAGCGAGAGAGAGGCATCATGGGAAAAACCCGGATGGCTCTAGTAGCGCCACCTACCATAAAAAGGGAGAAGGCAGTGAATTGTAACCGCTACACTATACCATTTTAATACTAGATTATTACGAAGTGCAATTTTTAGCTATCTTTATAAGTTAAGGCGAAATAATTACAATACTGGTTTCATTTGCTTTGGCGTCGAACTAATACTATTGTAAAAATGGAATAAAATGTAAGATCAAAAATAAGTTCTGCATATGTTATTAATTCGAGTCCTTTCACTTTTAAGCTAAATTAAGCCTACCTTAAGATTATTGATAAAAACTTTTTTGCATAGACGGATCGTTGGAAAGGGGGAGTTGGATATGAAAGTAGGGAGTGCGTGAAAACAAAAAGAATAATCAAGGGGTACGCGAGGGAAAAAAGCTTGGGAACCCGTGGCCTAGTGGTAAGGTCTCGGATTCGGAGCCAAAGAGTTCCAGGTTCGAAACCTGATTCCATTAACGATCCGCCGCCTTGTATGGAGCCCCATACGTCAAACGGCCTCCCGCTGGAGTGGTGCGGAAGTTTGGAGAGAGATGCGCCAGCTCCGCCGCCGCTCCCATCATCTGACTGCGGTTCAGAATTACGAGATCCTTTCTAAAAATAGCACTAGTGTTGTTTCAAAACGGGATGTTAATATAACTCAACTAATCGCAATCTGTTTCCCTGTCTACGAGTCTAATACTTACGCTTATTAAAATACTTTAGGTGGAAAATGGCGGTTCCATGGGATCGTCAGTATTATCATTCCTTACTGTACAGTTTGTAAAAAGAAAATGGGATTTTGGCATCGGCTTTATCTGAATTGCATTTTTTGCGGAAACAAACAAAATTCCGAAAATTCGATTAAACAAAGAACAAAGTAGAATTCTAACGAATAAAAATATTAATCAGTGATGACGTTTAGCTTAAAATATGCTTTCTAGAGAATATAGTTATATAATCTATCTATATAAAAGAGAGAGGGACTCACTGATTCATCATTGAATCTCCCAAACCACTAGGACTAGAAACTTTAAATTTGGCAGTCGGTTGCTTCTTGGGTAGTAGGTCGCCGCCAAGCAAGAATTTTTCCAAATTTTAACTAGAATTTAAATTAATTAAAAATTACCCTAAATTTATGCATTTTTCCGCAATAACTTCGGAGCCTATTATCGCACAAAAACCATTTTTACATCATCTTAAATATAAAAAAATTAGCTTTTCAAAGACACCAATTGCATTTCCATGCGACATTCTGCTTGCTTTTAATTAATTTTTGAAAATGTTTTCAAACACAATTTCCAACAATGTTTTTATTGTTATCGTCTGCAACTTTTTTTGGAGTATGCGCAGAAGAACTCCTTCACCGATTAAAAGAAATTACTGAGAACTGATGATGGTGAGTTGCGTTTTGAAAATTATTCCTGTCAATATTTTGAGATGTAATTTGATAAATCTTTTGTTAATTATTTATGAGTAGGTATGCTGTCTTTCTATATATTTGTATTATAAAGAAAATATCTGAAACTTGAAAAAAAAACTGTCTTTGTAGTTGTTGGGATTCCGATGTAAAAACTCAAACGCAACTGCAGAACCGGAATTCCTACTCAAGAAAGAAGACTTAATTGCAACTAATAATATAAACATCATATATTAAGTACATAGTTTACAGGAAAAACAATTAAGCATATTTTGATTATGGAAGTCTCGCTCTAAATAGTAAAACAAACTAATTTTCTCACATCTCAGACGATATTCTCACAGTAAAAAAATATAATGCTAGATTTACAAGATATCTATACTTATAAAAGGCAATGTTTGTGTGTGTGTACGCGCGGTGTCCAGACGAATATATCGCACTGACAGCCATGAAATTTGGCACACTGGTAGTCGTAATGGTGACTCAATGCACCTCGAAGCCGGAATTTTAAAATTTATTCTAGAAAATTTTTTATTTAATGTTTTATGTTGTTTTGGGTCATTTTCGGCACGGTTACGGTTGTAGTATCTTTTCTAATGATCGTTGAAAAACAATCAATGCACCATCTGATAGAACAAACAATTTTCGTTCTAATGAACTTTGTTTTGAGCTTCAAACGTTATTTACTGAATTTTGAGAAATTTTTAAGCTGTAGTCAGTTTTGCCATCGAAATTTTATTTTTGTTTTTAAATTTGCTGCATCCTACGTTCTAATAACACTATTATTTTCAATTTTTTTCAGCTTATAACTGGAACGGTTCTGTCGGATTTAAAAAAGAAAGGTTAAAATATCTTTTCCCGTTTTTTTTAATTAATTTTTTTCCTGGTCAGTTGAAAGATATTTTCCCTCTAGCGAGTTTGGCGAGTAACGTTGCTGGCAATTTTGATTGGCTGACGGTGCAGAGCGCAGGATACGTCATAACCTTCAACTGAATTACTTGGATTATTATTTTCGACAGTGTCTTAACGTGTTTATGTCTCGCATATTTTACTTGCTGTATAATAATCATTTTTACGTTGCAATTTTTTAATATTGTTTCGGATTAACATACTCTGTATAGTTTTTCTACAGTTGAAATATCATTATCGCGAAGAAAAATAAACGGGAAAATCAATAATGTGTATCTTTTGTTTTGTTTTCAGAACTTTTTGATGTCATTGTGGGCGATTTTTTTTTTCATTTTGTTGAATTACTGATTCCACGGGCAACACGGTGCGTGTACTGCTAGTAAAATATAAAATTAGATAGCGCTGTCAGTTCGTTACAGTAATAGTTTAATCTGGATTCCTGGCTTGTCTTTCTAAAAACATGGCGGATATGGAACAACAACATCACCGAAATTGTTCTCACGTACCCGATTTTTTCTTTTCTTTCTATTCTTTTATGAATACGTTCTAATTTTAATGGTGGATGCACATTTAACCCCTTCGGGACGGCCGGCCGCTGAAGAAAGTGCTCCGACAGCACGGAAGTTGGCAAGCGCCGACTGTACCCACCGGTCGAAGCATTTTCTCCCACTAAGCCTAACGCGCATTGAGTTTCTTAAAAAGTACGCGTTATATAATAATGCATAAAAAGTGCCCTTTATATACAAATGAAACCACACACACATTTTTAAATATATGATAAAAGATATCAGATTCTAAATCATA
>BGPR01049677.1:0-11246 GCA_013235015.1 Araneus ventricosus
ATCAATTGTTAGTCCAAGTTTGAAGTTTAACGCCTTCTTTGTCGGATATTTTTCGAATCTCCGACAAAGTGATTATGTTTTCCATTCAAGGGAAATCTCACCGCGAAAACATGAAGAAAGTAGGCCTATTTGCGTCAATTCTTAGCAATAATCAGAAATACAAATAATAATAATCACGAAATATAACGCGTAAGTATTTCCACTCGTCGCATGACATGTGATGCCGACCAAAAAGGGGTTAAATTAATAACTCGCCTCAGGAACATTGCATTACCATTAGAATATTAAACTGTATGATTTAGCCTATCTAGAATTTCAACTTTCAAATTTTATACGGATTTCTGATGTCAGAATCATGTATGTGACAAGAATGTTAATTTATAACATTCGTAACGAATAAAAAAATACATATTTGTAGAATTATTAAAATATTTAAAGAAAAGAAATTAATTAGATAAAAAATCGTTTGGTCATAGAAGAAATTAATCTAAAAATATCGTTTGGCTGTAAAAGAAATTATTTAAAAAAATCGTTTGGCATGAATTCTTTTCTAAAGGTTATAAAAATAGAGTGGCAACGATATATTTTGTCTTTTACTAACGTTGCGTAGCAACGGAGAAGAATAATTAAGATTGAACATGGAATTCGATGAGTGATGTAACGTTTGTGATGTAAGTATATGTGTTTTATATATTTGTGCTGTGGAAGACATCCAATAAACGATGCATTACTTGAGAAATATTTTTTTTGCAATTTTGTGTGAAATTCTTTGAAATAATTTCAAACATGTGGATAATAGTAGAATATCATGAGGCAAATCTTATGCCTTGCTATTTACGGTAACGCTATCAGAGTATTTTTCATAGATTTCTGCTTTTGATACGGAGTATCCTAATCTACACCTATCTGATTTTGAGCTTTATTTTTCTCGCTATTAATAATTTAATAGATTATTATCTATTCAAAATTCGCGTGAAAGAAATTTAGTTTGAAATTAATATTAGGAGCGAACTGGAGAAAAAGTCAGAGAAGTATTGCTATATTGGGGTTCATTCAGAATAAAATAATTAGATTTTTAGAGTAATGGTTACGCACCGTTTTAAATGCTTTGCTTATTAAAGTAATTAAAATTCAGCTTTTAAAGAGATATATTGTAGAGTTTTTGGCTGTTCTCAGCTTTTTAGGGTTAATTTAAATGGGCATAATTGTGAACAACTGCAGGGCCCGGATTCACATGTATTGTGCTTTTTCACTGTCTTAAAATTTGCAAACGCTTAATTCATCGTGTTAGCATTGCTTAAAATTAAACATGGTTTATTCATAGTATTATTTCAAAAGAAAAAGAAACTTAACTTTTAAAGGAAACTTAGTTTAAGCGTTTGCTTAAAAAAATTGAAGTACGCGGAGCAAAATGTTGTTATTTCCCTCAAAACAGTAATTTATGTGTAATCAGTTAATGGTATTTTTTCTGAGTTGTTTCCAAAAAGTAGTTTTACACAAGATCAATTACTTTAATCACTAACAGAACTTTCGAATGCAGAATATTTTATAAATAATTGTGTATATATTTATAAAATGAGTAAAAATCTCACTGTTTTTACTTTCTCGCATACGAAGTATACAAAGAGAAAGTATTGTAATCGTCAAAAAATTCAAACTCGAGATTTTGACGAATCTCCACGTTTTAGACCTCCCTGTGTCCGAAAAACACAATTTTAGAATTATGTCTGTCTGTGAACACGATAACTCGAAAACTGTTAGAGCTACGGGGATGAAATTTGGTATGTGGTCCTTAAACATAATTTGTAGGTTTCTATCAAATTTTGGACAAAATCCGTCCAAGGGAAGTCTGTCTATCTGTATGTCCGCGGTCATGTGAACACTATAACTCAAAAACTTGAATAGCTAGATGGATAAAATTTGGTACACAGTTTTATCATCATGAATGTAGGTCTGTATAAAATTTTGGGCCAAATCCGTCAAAAAGAGGCGTTCAAATTGCATATTCAATTTCTTTTAATCCGATTCTCATGCGCATGCGTACTGGTAGCAATCTGTTATTGTTGTAAATTTTATTTATATATATGAGAAAGTTTAGTGGAGACCACTCCCGCAGGTTAAATATAAATAATATGTAAAACAATGTCTTAATTTATTTTTGTTTTTAAATAGGTCGTGGTATTTTTTACAATGTATAGCAAATAAATTCTTAGTTTTCTATTAAACTTATACAAAGCTGAATAATCTATCAGCTAGTAAAGGATAAAATATAATTATAAGCTAGCTTGTGAAAACTTACGAACATGCAAAGTACGAAGTTTGTAACTTTTATCAAAATTGTTTACAGTTGCATTCAAATTCTTATGAACTAGTTTGGTTCGGTTAAGCCGGATTCCTTAAATGAATATTGAAAGCAAGATCTAATGGATATTTACATGACCGAGAAAGTTTTTAAAATGACAAACTTCTTCAATAATAAAATAACTTCAAACAAAGTTGCCTCTAATTACATTTTATTCCAACTTCGCATTTATAAAAGAAATTCTTAAAAAAAATACCTGACAACTATAAAAAATGCTGAAAGATTCATTTCAGCGCGGTTAAAAATAATTACGGTTATTAAACTAACAGATTAAAATGATGTAATTCATACAACGGTTCATTCTTCAAGTACGAACGGTATTCTTTTTCAAAATTTATTTCATTGTTTATATTTTTTTATTTATTTAATCATTTCGTTTTTCCCTCTTGTGACAGTCGGAAAACTAATTTCCACTGAAAAGATTTCCTTTTCGTTTACGAGTTCGTTGACATTGATCCTAGAAAATTTACTGATTTAAAATTATCCTAATTAAACTAAAAAATACATCTATTGTTGTGCCGACTTTTAAGCAGTGACAATGAAATGCATTGACCTCTTTGTTAGGTAAATTATTACGCTGTTCTAACGATCAACGCCAAACGATTTTCCTTTAACTGTGCTTTATTACAGTGTTCTTTACATTCCGGATTTTCATTGTTCCAAGTTCTTAATTCTTTTTAAAAGCCTTGTTTTCTTCCTTTAAAACGAATGTGTGGTATTCTGAAAGAATAAAAATAAACAGACCCCTTCATAAGCTGCTACAATCACCTGCCTAGCATATTGTTTTTGTTTCGCGAACAAAGGTCGGATTGAGAATTAGTGCTTACGAGAATAGATAATCATCGTCATCGATTTCTGATGTGGAACACAAACAGAGATGAAGCAGGATGCAACAATCAGTAGAGTTTAGAAATATTTAAAAACCGGACTGCTGCGCATTAGAGAATGGGATGATTTGACTGTCAACCATTAGTGTATCTAAAAATTACAGACAAAAGAACCAAACAAAAGAAAAGTTCCAATATTTAATAATGCTTTACTAGGTCAACAGTCGTTTCTTTTAAACCCATGATTGAGACATACAAATGTATCTTTAAATTGTTCTAGCATTTCAGGACCATATTCAAACCCTAACCGTGGATGATTTTTTAAAAACTTTTTCAGCATAAAATTATAGGCTATTTGTAATCGCTATATATTCAAAGCATATCACGTATATCTTAATATAAATAAAAGTCATTGTGAGTATGTATGTATGTTCCACTTCTCCTCCAAAATCACTAGACTATTTTCAACCAAATTTTGCACACTTATTTTTTAAGACAAGCATACCTGTTAACTTTTAAAAGTGCAAAAGTTAATTAAACAGTCAGTTAATTAGAAACTGACCGAAACCGTTTTTCCGCAGTGACTTCTGAGCAAACTGCCCGACAAAAAATATTTTATAGTATCTTAAACCTCAAAATTTTTCCTTCCCATTGATACCAATTTTATATCCATGGAATTTTTCCTTCAATTTCTATTAATTTTTCAAAATTTAATAAATAATTGATTACATGCAGACGATTTTGAAATAAATCAAATTTATAGATGCTCCATTGCTAGACAAAGGAGAAAATTTGAGCTAATCTACCTTTATTTTCTGATACACATTAACAGAATGATAGAACACATTAACAGAATTCTAGAAGAACATTAAAAGACAGTTTAAAAGCAGACGATTCATAATTCATACAAAAATAACTATTGATCTGGTTTATTTCAACGTTTTTATTAATGAAAAATTTTCCATCTAATTAATTGTCATAAAAATTCATTATAACCGTTCTTATACTGCAAGATTTTTGAACAAAATTTGAAGTACTTATACAACAAATATTAATAACTTATGAGAAAATTATCTATCGGCGGCTTTCAAAAATCGTCTGGTTCAATTGATATTCTCATTTTAATTAAAAAACGTTCCAGACGATAAAAGAATTTTGGGCATTATAATTTTCTGTACAAAAGTAGTTTTTACATCAAATGTATTAGACATGAAAGTATTTTAATCCCGAGCAACGCTGGGCACAACAGCAAGTTGTATATAAGAATCGAGAAACAGTTTCTATAGGATTAATTAACTAACTTATTTTTAGCTTTACATTTTATTCCATTTTCACAATAGCATTATTTCAACGAAAAAACAAATGAAACCAGTACTGTTCTAATTTCGCATTAACACATACAAGGATAGCTAAAAATAACACTTTGTAATAATCAAATCTTCAAGTGGTTTAGTTATTAAATACCAAGTATTCACTCGAGGAAACAAAATTCTGTAACTTTTTTAATCCCTTAGGTTTTCTTAATTCCGCCATATTGATTTCGCGTACCCCAAATAAGGATACGAGAACCACAGGTTAGGGACCTCTGACTTAGGAGGGAGGGTAAGTTGAATTGCGGAAGTTTCGCGCGGGTTTATTGGCTATATTTTGCTATTATTCTCTTTTCGTTCTAGGAAATTTTTATTTATTTATTTATTTAAAGAAAAGCACACTACAGAGAAAACTCCATTTACAGAGTGCTGACAAACACACAAAGAACAAAAGTCACAATGAGTAAATAAAAAATTTAAAAATATGCCTTAGAAAGCAAAAAGTAGAACACAGAGAATACATAAAATCATAAAACTTATGCAAACGCATATATAATTAAAAACGAAAACACATAATCACAAAACTTTAAGACACACCATGACACCAAAAGCAGTATTTTTTTAAAAAAAATTTAAAGTTCATTTCCAAAAGGCAAGGGTCAAAAAGTCAAAACACGCAAACACCGAGTCTAATAAAAACACACCAGGAGTTTAAAAACGTAAATACACACTAGAGATTTAAAAAAATGCAACACTTAAGATAAAAATGAATCAAACAAGGCGCCAAAAAACTGGTAGAATACATAAGAATACGGAAAATCAAATAGCATAGAAATCTAAAATGATGTAGAAAGGCAAAATAAAACATATCATGTATTTAAAAGATGCAGACATTTCGACTTAAAAGCACCGAGAGACATATTAAAAATGTCAAGTTCATCAGAGAACGTGTTAAAAATTTTATAAAACCTATATAACGAGAACCTGTTAATACAATTAAATTTTGAATATAAATTTGGAAAGGAACTCTGGTTTCTTTAAAATCTAGCGGGCGCAGCGAAATCTATTGAGCTCATTATATCATTACAATCAAATCCTCCATTGATTTCAAAAGCACCCATTTTTGACGAGGCCTTGGGTAAAAACACATTTTCGTCGTTTCAACAAGCGATTCTGAAAGTTAATAAGGACTTGGAATGTCAAAGTTGTAATTCATCTGAAAATCATTCTTTTCTTCATTAAGGCTGAATCAATTTGAGCGATGCCTAACTAAAATGTTAACACTATCTAGAACAGGAAAACAAGAAAGACATGAAACGCTTTCGTTCTGATGGATCGTATCCCATAAAAAGGCCAAATATGAAAAATGAACTTGATAAAAGAGAAAAAAGAAACGGATTTATAGCATTTGGTTGATGACCTTCTTCCAGTTTTTTGTAAAGCACAACATGGAGATCACGGTTAAGGCTAGAGTTCATTCGGCACTCTTAAGACATACTTCACGATTTTAGGTTACGAAAGCATTATTTAATATGTAGCGGAAAGGAAAATTTCATAAAAAATAATGCTTAGCCTGATTATGTTGATAAGGGAAATTCCAGCAAGAAAAAATAATAAAGAAATGGAATCCATTCATCAGACAAGGAAAAAGAAGAACCATTTGTAATCGGCTGTAAGTTCATAAAATCTAGAACAAAGTAGTAGCACAGTGGAATTTTTTTCATATCTGCTTAATTTAATTTGTTTTTGTTACCGTATGATATAAAGTGTGACACGCTAATATAAGTTCATTTATCAGTTTTTGATTTTAAAACCAGGATCAAACATTCAACGACAAAAGATTTTACAAATAAAATGATATAAAATAAGAACATGTTTCGTCTTTTTCGAAAATTCTCCTCCTGTTGGCATCGCGGATTCTCAAAGCTTTACAAAGCATTATACTCACAAGGCACTTGTCAGAATGGCCGAGCGATCTACTAACAGGGAACTTGTCAGGATGGCCGAGCGATCTACTCAACAGGGAACTTGTCAGGATGGCCGAGCGATCTACTAACACGGGAAGCTTGTCAGGATGGCCGAGGCGATCTACTAACAGGGAACTTGTCAGGATGCAAGACGATCTACCTAACGAACTTGTCAGGATGGCCGAGCTTGTTATAGACTAGGGCTAACTTTGGGTTATGCCAGGATATGGCGATCTACTAACGAGGGAACTTGTCAAGGATGGCCGAGCGATCTACTAACAGGGAACTTGTCGGATGGCCGAGACGATCTACTAACAGGGAACTTGTCAGGATGGCCGAGCGATGTACTCACAAGGAACTTGTCCGGATGACCAGGCGATGTACTCACAAGAACTTGTCAGGATGGCCAGGCGAGTCCTCACAGGCACTTGTCAAGATGGCCGAGCGATCTACTCACAAGGCACTTGTCAGGATGGCCGAGCGATCTACTCACAAGGAACATAACAGGATGGCCGAGCGGTCTAAGGTATGCGGAGTGAGCGTAGTGATGGTAAAGTGGCGCCCGGGTCGTAATGGGATTTTTTCGCCCCCCCCCCCTCCAGTTATCACCAGTGACTTCGCTTGAGTAAACGGCGTGAGGTTAATCTATATATATAAAACACTTAGGTACGTCGAGGAAAAAAGGGATAATTTCTCTTTTGCTGATGGCAGCGATCGGTTTGTTTTTCAAAATAAAACAGGTAGCCTCCGCCATGTTAGGCATAACTTCATAAGAATAGCCTGCTACTACATTGTTCTGGTGTAAAACAGCCTTTTCTCTCAAAAAATGAGTTTAGGATGAAGAATATTCACATTATTTCCTGCAATATATTAAACTTTGGATATGTGGCATTTCATAAACAAACGGTAACGTCATCACTGCCAAGGAACCTTAAATGGAAAAAAACGTCAACTCCCTCCTGAATTCCTGGACATTTTGTTAGTTGAAACTGCAAGGAAATACAGAAAAGTTATTTAAAAACGCAAATATAGCTCTGTATGAATAAATAGTTAGATTTGATAAGGCTTTTCTTAAGCCTAAGCAAAAATTTAACTTTTAATCTCACAGATGAGTTGCGCCCGAACGTGTTAGCATTTGTATGGCACCCGACCGAAGGTTAAACAAAACGAACTACACTTATGAACAGATGGAGGATAACACCGATTATAAAGTGCAGCTTCCACATATTCTATAGGATTCTGAGAGAATAACACAGATTATCCAGTGCAGCTTCCACATATTTAATAGAATTCTGAGAGGATAACACGGATTATAAAGTGCAGCTTCCACATATTTAATAGGATTCATAGTGGATAACACTGATTATAAAGTGAAGCTTCCACATATTTAATAGGATTCTGAGAGAATAGCACCGATTATAAAGTGCAGCTTCCACATATTCGATAGGATTCTGAGAGGATAACACAGATTATCCAGTGCAGCTTCCACATATTTAATAGGATTCTGAGAGGATAACACGGATTATCCAGTGCAGCCTCCAAATATTTGATAGGATTCTGAGACGCTTCTGCAACGTCCGTAGATCATGGACTGTCGATGGTTGGACCTATGCGGGGGATTCAAAAGACGACTTTTGTACGAAAAAGCTGTGAAAGAAATAAATCTTTAAATATTCTTTTCTACGTGTTTATTCATTGTGCTTCAAAATTTAAAGCATTCATTTTAGAAATTAGAAAATAACATGAAAGGCAATGGTTTAAATCTGCTTTCATAGGATTTATTCCTTGCTAACTGATATGACCAAGTTTTATCTTTGATTAAGAAAAAGAAAGAAAATCATGAGACTGGATTTTTCTATTCTTTTTCTCATAAGCAAAACACAAATTTTATTTTAATTTTTTTCCAAGCAAGCAGGAAGTGAAACTTCAGCTCCCTGATTATCAAAACAACCTCTGTTTGTTTATCTTCTGTTGTAAAAATAGTTTTATGTACATTAAGTAATCAAATGTCAAAGATGAAACGGTAGGACAGCGGAAAATTTAATAAAGTACATTATTATGCTAAACAAATTAGTTCATTTTCTAAATATCTTACACTGCGTGTTTTAAGAATCTTTCTATCACATGCTTTATCTTGAAACACTTTATCAAAAATTCAGAGGATTCAGAATTCCACAGTATCTCATAGAAATCATGTTCTCTCCTATATTTTCAGATAATGAAATCTATGTATTTTGAGAAAACTATGTATTATAAATTTGCACTTTTTGTAAGCAACTATATTACAATTAGTATTGTTACAAAAATGTAATGTCGCTTTCCTGCCTGGCTAGTCTCATGGTTAGGAAGAGAGTTCTACAGGGGTACGTATGGAATACTGCCTGCAGCCAGGCCTGAATCCCTGACCTTGGTGACAAAACGAAAGACCTCAAAGATACTGGAATTTTCTCGATATTTCTATTAGGAACCGATATCAGGATTTCTCCAGAGATTTCCGCGTGACGTCATGCCCTGTCAGGAACACTATAAATATTCGGCAGTAGGATTCTACTACGAACATCTTTGGAGTGCGAACGCCTTTGAAGAATCACTTATGGAGATTCGTCTGCTTTGCGAGCTGGAAAGCTGGTGAGCTGAGCGGTATTGAAAGTGCTGTTGCTGTTCTTGTTTGTGAATTGCTGTCTGTTTGTGTTGCTAATCTGTGCAAGTGCTATTGTTCCTGTTATCTGTGCTTCGTGTTTGTTTCTTTCATGTTACCCGTGCTTCGTGTTTGTTCCTTTCGTGTTATCTGTGCTTCGTGTTTGTTCCTTTCGTGTTACCCGTGCTTCGTGTTTGTTCCTTTCGTGTTACCTGTGATTCGTGTTTTACATAATATTCGTAAATAGACCGTCATTCTCTCTTATCCTGCTTGTTGGACTGTTTTCACCGTACAACCACAGGACAATTTTCATAACAGTATACAGGGTGTCCACACTTATCGTGGTCCAATAGCTAATTTCTAAACCATCAGAGATAGACATAGAGTTCCATTTGAAAAAATGCTTTAAATGAGAGGAAGAATTATATTTTATGTTTTTTGAGTCTATAAACACATTTCTGAAAAAGTTACGAATTCTAATTTTTTATACGATCCCCCGGTCCTATAAATCATATTTAGTAAAATATTTTTCACACACTAACATTTTAAACAAAAGAGTGCCGCTCTTCTGCGACTAAAACTGATCGAATTATTGAGTTTTGAACATCGCTGACTTAGACCACTTTACACCATTTCAATTTCAATAGCCGTCTCGAAGAAGATCCACCAGTCAGTGCATAACATTTACTCATCGAGGCCGCTGATTGGTTTAAAATTATGAAATTCAAAGCTCCATAACTTGATTAGTTTTAATCGCAAAAGCGTGGAACTTTTTTTGTTTAAAATGTTAGTGTGTGAGGAATATTTTACTAAATATGAATGAAAGGACCTGGTGACCGTATAAAAAAATAGAATTCGTAGCATTTTCAGAAATATATTTAATGACTCAAAAAACATGAAATATAATTCTTCCCTTCATTTACAGCATTTTTACAATTGGAACTATATGTCTATCTCTAACGGTTTAGAAATTAGCTATTGGACCACGATAAGTGTGGACACCCTGCATATTTACACAGTATTCTATGAAAATTTCATTCTAGAGGTACCTCTTAAATTTTGACTTTGTTAAAAAGTGAAAAAAATCTTACTGAAATCAGGAACCTCAAAGATTAAAATCAAGTCATCGCGAAACTCGAAGCTTATTCTTGCTATCGATTATTTATTGGTAATGTGTTTTCTCATTAAACAAAATTCAGAAAATATGCTTTATCATGTTCCGAAATTTGTTAAAGTTTCTTCCTGATTTCAAATTTTAAATCCCGCTGCATTTTACGTATTCAGCGCTATAGAATCTGAAACAACATAACCAAGTTATATTTGGTAAGAAATTTCAATGTTGATTATCAGTATTTCCGTTATCAATCTGATTGCAAACCGCGAAAAATAGTAACACAAAATAAATAAATAAAATAAAGTAAAATAATAAAATTTCCAATCATTTCTGTACCAAAAAATATAACAGGCGTATGTCTTGTTATATGCTTATTACTTCCTAGGAAGATAATTGGTAAACAAATGATTCAGAATTTCCGGCACATTTTTTTGGCGGGGGGAGGAGGGTTCGGACAAGAATTCGAATTTTGGAAAACATCATTAAATATAATTAGAGTGTTAGAATGGCCGAGCAGTCTAAGGCGCCAGACTCAAGGAAGTTCCTTGTCCTGCAGCAGGGCGATGAGAGTTCTGGTCCACGAATGTGGGCGTGGGTTCGAATACCACTTCTGAAAATGGGGTCTATTCCGGTACCACCGGTTGGGTTGGGAGTTGGGTTGGGTTCCGCACACTAACAACGGAACTCAACTCAACCGGGGGTATCAGAATAGACCCCAATGAGTTTTTTTCATTTTTGCAGGTTCTCTTTCTCAAGGCATCAAAAAATTAGACTCCAATAGAATGGCCGAGCGGTCTAAGGCGCCAGACTCAAAGAATTTTCTTCTCCTGTCGCAGGGCGATGAGAGCTCTGGTCCACGAATGTGGGCGCGGGTTCGAATCCCACATCTGACAATGGGGTCTATTCTGGTACCCCCTGTTGGGTTGGGTTCCGCACGCTAACAACGGATCCCAACCCAATGAGAGCCTCTCCATTGATCCCAAAAATTTATTGAAATTAAAAATAAAGAGGGGTTATATTTTCAATTT
>BGPR01049678.1:0-11246 GCA_013235015.1 Araneus ventricosus
GCGCATTTGTGGGACAAAAAATGGACTTCATTTGCTAATAGATTCAATGAAGTTGTTTGGAGGCACTTTGCATATTTGCATCTAGCCATCCACTCAGAACAAAATATTTAACTTGTGTAATACAAATTCTATGGAGAAAGGCTATAATATTTTATTTGCTGGATTCCAGGACACATCGGGATAGTTGGAAATGAAAAAGCGGATATAGCTGCTAAAGAAGCCAGGCGAATTACATGGCCATATGTTCCACTTCCAGACATAGATGGTATTTTGAGGTTTGAGGTTAGTAGATCTTGGCAAGAGATCTGGAATACTCAAGTGAACAATAAGCTCCATTATTGGCCAAACCAATGGCACTTGTGCCACAAAACAATCAAACAAACAAACAAAGAAACAAGCTCCATTATATTCAACCATCTGTCGGAGGTTTGAAACCTTGTAATTTTAACCGAAACATTAATGTAAAACTAGTTAGGCTGCGCATTGGGCACACGTATTTTACACATCGTTATCTACTTCACTCGGAACCAGCCCCGATTTGTCAGACCTGTAATGCAAATTTTACGGTTCGACATATTTTATCCGAGTATGATATTTTTAATAATTGTAGAATCAAATGGTTTGGTAAAGCTCATCCTCAACTTCACGAGCTGTTGGGCGATCCCCCTCATTTTAATTTGTTCTCCTTTGTTGCTGAGATTGGCTTCATGAAAGTAATCTAATTTATTTCTTCATTGGTCATTCTTTCCTTGAAACCATCTTAGTTTGTTCATAATACATTTTAACCTCACAATCACATCATTCATCATTACACATTGATTGGCGCAGCATGGCCCATCTGGGGCCCTTGTGCCATAAAACAATAACTCACTCACTCACTCACTGGCTTTTGCGCCATTACACTCCAATCAATCAATCAATCAATCACGCATAGGTATCTGTTATTGGGGGAACCCGCACCTCTTTGTACAGCATGCCAATGCCAAATGACTGTTCTCCACATTCTTATTGAATGTCGGCAATTTAATCATCAACGCATCCGCTGTTTCCACTCATCCTCTATCACTCTTAAAGACATCCTTCACAAAGATCCTCATCCACAACTTTTTACTTTTTTAAGAATGATTGGTTTTTACTCTTTGATACCCCTCAGGGGCACATCTTCTTCAGATGTGACGGGATTCACGACCCCGAGGTACCCTAGTGTCTGCTCTCCTTTCGAGTTATGCCTCCTTTTTGAGTTTTAACTTTTCTCTTCCTTCCCTCGAGGGTAGGCGAGGGAGCTCTCCATGGGAAGCAGTTGCCGCTCTGTTTGCTTCTTGCTTCTCATGGATAGCAAATTACCCCCACGTGTTGGCCGTGCGTGGCGTCCCATTAGACGGGTGGTACATTTCGGTCCCCGGTGTATCAATCGGCTGGTATTCCAGCTACTTGGCTTGTCTGCTCAAGGGGATCAAGCGAAGGGGTCACTCCTTGGGCTTGGCGTTAAGGGTGGTCACTGTCCCCGGGGGTGACCCTGAGCGTATAGGTTCCGGCTAGCACCAAGGTAAGCGCCGAGGCTGGGAATACCCAGAGCCGGTGGCTGCCTTCCCATGTTGGGCTCCGTGGTGGGCGGTGCCGTCGGGCCTGAATATATAAAAATGTCGTATGGGCAAAAAAAAGTCTGGTCCCTTCAGTGGGCAACGAATAGATTCATTCTCTAAGCGAAATAGTTTTCCAACGTTTTTTGTTATCGGAAGAATTTCTACTGAAAATGAAACTTTCCATGGTGTATCGCCTTTCTTGGTTGAGAAGGCAATTACAGGTAGCGTAGGCCATGTAAAATCGACTAAAAAACTTCGGTCTGGTGACCTTCTCGTGGAAGTGGAATCCCCGAAGCAAGCCAAAGAAATATCAAGAATAAAAGCACTGTCAACAATTCCCGTTATTGTTAAACCACATGCCACATTGAACTCGTCTAAGGGAGTTATTTCCTGTGGGGAGTTGCTCAACGAATCGGAGGAAAAAATTACCGAAGAATTAAAAAGTCAAGGAGTGATCCATGTGCGTCGTATTACGATACGGAGAGATGGCCAACTCCTCAATACAAAGCACCTGATTTTAACTTTTGACTCCAACAAGTTACCTGAACATATTAAGGCAGGATATATGCGCCTTTCTGTTAGGACATATAAAGCTTTGAGCAGAGGCAGTGTCATAGCCGATGAGGTTCTACCGAGGCGTGACTATTGCTAGTTGAAAACTTTTTTTTTGTTAGGACATATATACCAAACCCACTCCGCTGTTTCAAGTGCCAACGGTTCGGGCATTCGAAAACTTCTTGCCGCGGGACACTCACCTGCGCCCGTTGTGCAGAAATCGGACATGAGAGTACCGATTGCACCCGTACAGAGAAGTGTGTTAACTGTAAGGGGGAGCACACTTCATTTTCTCGAAACTGTTTTGCCTGGAAACAAGAAAAAGAAATTATAACCACGAAATTTAAAAAACAAATCTCGTATCAAGAAGCAAGGAAACTTGTGAAATCCCAGACGCCTACACCGGGAAATAGTTACGTTTCTGTTGCGAGGAAATCAATTTCTGCTTCTTCCGCCGACAGAAATAAAGATATCTCTGCTGTTTCTATTTCTAAACCTTCCGATTCCACTACAAGATCATCTCCTCCAATAACCAACTCGCTAAATTCTTCCTCTCCATCTGTTGCTCCGGTCAGTGAAGAAGCTTTGGCCTCGACAGACTTCACTGATTTTAAACCTGTTTCAAACAGAAAAAAGTTAAAACGGAACTCTCCTATTAAAACAAATAATACCATCTCGGAAAAGATCTCAATATCTTACACGACCTCTCACCGTGAAGTTCCCAACTCTATGACAATAAAGGATAACATATCTACGCATCAATCTGCAATGAAACCTTCTGTAATCGCCAAACCTACTTCTGTAGACACTGAACTTCTACCAATGGCTGTCCTCCCACCATTGGAAAAAGCACTTTTACAGTCTCGGGAATCTGATGCGGATGCCGAGATGAGCTCCTCCTCTTTATCAGAAGAGGATGCCTTGGAATATGACATGTCCGAGGATTTGGAAGACTCACCTGCCAGTCCTCCACCCTCTTCCAAACCACAAAAAGGAGACAAATACAAAAACAGGTAGCATTATTGCTTCTGTTTTGCACATTGTTTGCCTTTTTTAAAAAAATATTTTAAAAACAAACGACCTACGCTGAATTGTTTTCTTTAAACTAACTTGTTTAGTTCTTTAATATTTTAAACATTTTCTCTGTATAGATTTCGTCCTTGGAATTTTATTTGGTCTTTCCCCACCATGTGATATTTTAGACATATTTTACATCTGCTACATTTTAAAACTTGCATTTTTTATCTCTTTTCATCGTTCATCTATCCATTTTTGGCAGCATGATTTTATCTTTCCATATGCAACTCTGACTTTCAAATTTATTTTAGAATTTTGTCTACCTCTTTTAATATAACACCATATATTTTATTACCGTGATCCTGCTTATCTACCATACGTTTGGCGCAGTTTAGCCAAAAATGGCTCTTGCGCCATTAAACCCCAAACAACCAAACCAAACCCTCCATTGGAAGAAAAATCTTACAATCTCGGGAATCTGATGCTGATGCCGAGATGAGTTCCTCCTTTTCATCGGAAGAAGATACATTGGAATATAACATGTCTGAGGACTTGGAGGACTCGCCTGCAGTCATTAGTCCTCCACTCTCTTCTAAATCTGAAAAGACAAAAAATAAAAATAAATATATACCTACGAATTACAAAAACAGATAGCACTATTGCTTCGCTGTTTCTGAACATGGCTTGTTTTTGTTTTGTTTTGGTAAATAATTAATGGCATACGCTGTATAGATGCGCTTGTTTAATTCTGCAATATTTTTACCATTTTATCTATAATTTTTCGCCCTTGTTGTTTTACTTGTTCTTTGCCCACCTTGTGACGTTTTAGACATATTTAACATCTAACATTTTAAACCTTGCATTGTAGATCCTCTTTCGACGATCATCCATCCATTTTTGGCAACATGCTTTTATCCTTCCATATGTTATTATGAATAACTACAAAGTGATTTTAGAATTTTATCTACCTCTTTTAATATAACACCATATATTTTATAACCGTGATCTTGTTTATCTACCATACGTTTGGCGCAGTTTAGCCAAAAATGGCTCTTGCGCCATTCAACCCCAAACAACCAACCAACCAACCAACCTTCCTTCCCTCGAGGGTAGGCGAGGGAGCTCTCCATGAGAAGCTGTTGCCGCTCTGTTTGCTTCCTGCTTCTCATGGACAGCAAAATACCCCCACGTGTTGGCCGTGCGTGGCGACCCATTAGACGGGAGGTACATTTCGGTCCCCGGTGTATCAATCGGCCGGTATCCCAGCCATTTGGTTGGTCTGCTCAAGGGGATCAAGCGAAGGGGTCACTCCTTGGGCTTGGCGTTAAGGGTGGTCACTGTCTCCGGGGGTGACCTTGAGCGTATAGGTTCCGGCTAGCACCAAGGTAAGCGCCGAGGCTGGGAAATCCCAGAGCCGGTGGCTGCCTTCCCTTGTTGGGCTGCGTGGTGGGCGGTGTAGTCGGGCCTGAATCTCTAACAATGTCGTATGGGGCCTTTGAAAGACGTTCCCTTGAGTGGGCAACAAACTTGCGAAACATATCTTACCTTTTTCATTTTGAAAAGAATCTCTGCTGAAAACGAAAACTTCCATACCGTATCGCCATTTCTTGTTGAAGAGGCTATATCTGGAAGTGTTGGTGTCGTGAAATCCATACGGAAACTTCGCTCCGGTGATTTATTAATTGAAGTCTCATCTCGCAAGCAAGCAAATCAAATCATGAAACTTAAAGCTCTGTCGAAGATACCCGTTTCTGTCAGCCCTCACAGATCGCTCAACTTTTCTAAAGGAGTAATATCCAGTGGGGAGTTATTTAATGATGAAACAGATGTAATACTAAACAAATTAAGCAGCCAAGGAGTGACGGAAGTTAGACGAATTACCATTAAAAAGGATGGCGTTATCTTCAAAACTAAACATCTTATCTTGACTTTTAGATCTTCCAAATTACCACAGTTCATAAAGGCAGGCTATATTCGTTATGCCATAAGGCCTTATATCCCAAATCCACTGAGGTGTTTTCAGTGTCAGCGTCTTGGACATGCCAAAGCTTCCTGCCGTGGGACACTTACTTGCGCCCGCTGTGCTGAATTAGGGCATGATAACACTGATTGTAAAAGAAAAGAAAAATGTGTTAACTGTAAAGGTGAACACAGTTCTTTTTCTCGTTTATGCCCTAAATGGCAACTGGAAAAAGAAATCATTTCATTAAAAATAAAAAAGGAAATATCATACCCGGAAGCCAAGAAACTTGTTCAGTCACGTACTCCAACTCCTGGTATTTCTTATGCATCTGTTTCTAAAGCTACGAAAAAATCATCAAATCTGACGCTACTTTTTGACACGTCATTTGAATCAGATCATATAAATAAACCCGAATCCATGACAGTGGAATTCCTACCTGTTACTAATCCTGAAAGTTTACCGCCACATGCTAATGCTTTGATCAGCGAATTGGCTTCTGGTGATCCACGAACTCAAGCGTCACCGGATTTTGAAACTGTTATAAAAGAGAAACATCAGGAATCTAATCAAAAAATGGGAATTGATAATTCACCAAATTCAAAGTTTTTGAAAAATTGTCCTATAAATGATGTAGTGATTAACCAGCCGGATACAGATTCCTTTAAGGACTTTCCTTCGAAACCCGTCTCCACCCCTTGTGATTCACCGGACTTAAGTGGGTTCACAACAGTTAAGAAAAAGAAAAAGCGTAAAAACAAATCTACTTCTATAAAAGAAAAGAACAAGGGAGATACTGCAGACCAACAATCTAAATTCTGGACGACTTCGCCTCGTCATATTTCAAACACTGATTCAATGCAGGTGGTTGAATCTGCTATTTCTTTACAACAAGTGAACACAACCACGATATTCGATAACTCTGCCAAATTGCCCTCTTCCACTTCAAATTCTGAAGCCATACCAATAGTATCATGTGAAAATGAAGACGCAATAGATTATGATCCACATGAAACAATAGAAGATATGCCTCCGGTTATCGAACAGCAACAACAACAACAAACCTCTACAGATGCTACCTGTCCCGAGACTGCAACGTTGAAACGGCAATTAAAGAAATGTCATTTTCGTTTAGTGGATTTTAAAACTTTTTACAATGAGCCTTTAAGTACCCCTGTCCATGACAAGTACTTAAAGAAACACCAGGTGAAAAGATTACAATGATTTTTTTTACTTGGTTTTCCTTTTTGCATCTTTGGCTTTTTTTTTGACTGAAAACCTTTTTCATCCTTCGCACCTTGTTCGTTTTTAAACCTGCATTTAATTTTTAAAACTTTGGATTATATAGTTGACGGATTAATCTTTTGTTCTTAATATTTTAAACGTGTTTCAATTTTACCATTTGTTTGGCGCAGCTTAGCCAAATCTGGATCTTGTGCCATTAAACCCCAACATCCAATCCAATCCAATCCTGACCGGAGCAACGGATGGAGTGGAAGAAATTAGCGAGTTGTTTATTGGAGATGCTCTTGTAGTGGAATCGGAAGGTTTAGAAACAGAAACAGTAGCGATATCTTTATTTCTGTCGGCGGAATGAGAAGAAATTGATTTCTTTGCGACAGAAACGTAACTATTTCCGGGTGTAGGCGTCTGGGATTTCACAAGTTTCCTTGCTTCTTGATACGAGATTTGTTTTTTTATTTTTGTGGTTATAATTTCTTTTTCCTGTTTCCAGGCAAAACAGTTTCGAGAAAACGAAGTGTGCTCCCCCTTGCAGTTAACACACTTTTCTGTTCGGGTGCAATCAGTGCTTTCATGCCCGACTTCTGCGCAACGGGCGCAAGTCAGTGTCCCGCGGCAAGAAGTTTTCGAATGCCCGAAACGTTGGCACTTGAAACAACGGAGTGGGTTTGGTATATATGTCCTAACAGAAAGGCGCATATATCCTGCCTTAATATGTTCAGGTAATTTGTTGGAGTCAAAAGTTAAAATTAGGTGCTTTGTATTGAGGAGTTGGCCATCTCTCCGTATCGTAATACGACGCACATGGATCACCCCTTGACTTTTGAGTTCTTCGGTAATTTTTTCTTCCGTTTCGTTGAGTAGCTCACCACAGGAAATAACTCCCTTAGATGAGTTCAATGTGGCATGGGGTTTAACACTAACGGGAATTGTTGACAATGATTTTAATTTTGTAATTTCTTTGGCTTGCTTCGGGGATTCCACTTCGACAAGAAGGTCACCAGACCGAAGTTTTTTGGTTGACTTCGCATCGCCTATGCTACTTGTAAGTGCCTTTTCCACCAAGAAAGGCGAGACACCATGAAAAGTTTCATTGCTATTGGATATTCTTTGAATAATGAAAAACGTTGGGAAATTGTTTCGCTTAGAAGAAGTTTCGATTCGTTGCCCACTGAAGGGACCAGATTTTTTTTTGCCCATATGACATATGTTAGGATTCAGGCCCGACGGCACCGCCCACCACGGAGCCCAACAAGGGAAGGCAGCCACCGGCTCTGGAATATTTCCAGCCTCGGCGCTTACCTTGGTGCTAATCGGAACCTATACGCTCAGGATCACCCCCGGGGACAGTGACCACCCTTAACTCCAAGCCCAAGGAGTGACCCCTTCGCTTGATCCCCTTGAGCAGACCAGCCAAGTGGCTGGAGTACCGGCCGATTGATACACCGGGGACCAAAATGTACCACCCGTCTAATGGGTCGCCACGCACGGCCAACACGTGGGGGTAATTTGCTGTCCATGAGAAGCTGGAAGCAAACAGAGCGGCAACAGCTTCTCATGGAGAGCCCCCTCGCCTACCCTCGAGGGAAGGAAGATAAAGCAGAAACTCAAAAGGAAGGCTAAAACTCGAAAGGAGAGCAGACACTAGGGTACCTCGGGGTCGTGAATCCCGTCACACCTAAAGAAGATGTGCCCCTGAGGGGTGGATCTAGAAGATGATATCTTGGAATGTTTAAAAGACCAAAAGTTATTGCAGTACGGAGAATCACTATTAAAAGGAATAATCAAACTTTTCCAACAAAGCATGTCATCCTTACATTTAATACTCCTATATTACCAAAATCCGTTAAAATAGCTTATATGAACTGCCCCGTTAGACATTTTATACCAAACCCGCTGCGCTGTTTCAAGTGTCTGAGGTTTGGCCACACAATAACAGCTTGCCGGAGTAAACAAATCTGTGCTCGCTGCTCTCTCCCAGATCATGACAGTAATAATTGCTCATCCACCACACCAAAATGCTACAATTGTAATGGCGACCATCCAGCTTTTTTCCGTTCATTCCCTCGCTATAAACAAGAAAAAGAAATTCTAACTGTTAAAATTACCAAAAACATTTCATTTCCAGAAGCTCGAAAACTTGTCAATGACAGAACACCCAAATCTGGCATTTCATATTCATCGGCACTAACTTCCGTAATCGCTCCTTCTTGCTCACAAAACCCCTCAGGGGCACATCTTCTCTAGATGTGACTGGATTCACGACCCCGAGGTACCCTAGTGTCTATTTCTCCTTCCGTTTTTGTCTCCCCTTGAGTTTTTTGCTATTTTCTCCTTTCCCCCGAGGGTAGGCGAGGGAGCTCTCCATGAGAAGCATTTGCCGCTTTGTTTGCTTCTTTCTTCTCATGGACAGCAAATTACCCCCACGTGTTGGCCGTGCGTGGCGACCCATTAGAAGGGTGGTAAATTTCGGTCCCCGGTATATCAATCGGCTGGTATTCCAGTCGCATGGCTGGTCTGCTCAAGGGGATCAAGCGAAGGGGTCACTCCTTGGGCTTGGCGTTAAGGGTGGTCACTGTCCCCGGGGGTGACCCTGAGCGTATAGGTTCCGGCTAGCACCAAGGTAAGCGCCGAGGCTGGGAATACCCAGAGCCGGTGGCTGCCTTCCCTTGTTGGGCTCGGTGGTGGGCGGTGCTGTCGGGACCCGAATCTCTATTCATGTCGTATGGGCGCTCGAAAAAAGGGTCCCTTCAGTGGGCACCATATTGTACCTAAACAAATTGAACATCCTTTTGATATTTATTTTATTGTGAAACGTGCTTCTGATACAAATGAAACTTTTGAAAATGTTTCCCCTTTTCTGGTTGAAAAAGCTCTTACGTCACCTGTTGGCGAGGTGGCGAATGCGCGTAAACTTCGAACGGGAGATTTACTCGTTGAAGTAACATCTCGTCAGCAATCGCAAAAATTAGCCAAACTCAAAACATTTGCTACCATTCCTGTCGTTGTCAGCCCCCATAGTTCGTTAAATTCCTCAAAAGGAGTTATTACCTGCGGGGAAGTATTAAATGAACCGTTGGAAGTTATAACGAATGAACTGAAAAGTCAAGGAGTGACACACGTTCGTCGCATCACCATCAGGCGGGGTGGGCAGCTCCTTGAAACCAAACATCACGTTCTTACGTTTAACTCGCCGAAATTGTCCGAGTCTATAAAAGCTGGATACTTTAAACTGAAAGTCAGGCCTTACATTCCAAATCCTTTACGTTGCTTCAAGTGCCAGCGTTTCGGCCATTCAAAGTCTAACTGCCGCGGGACTCTTACATGCGCCCGTTGTGCAGGAACTGGCCACGAAAGCACTGACTGTACATTGAAGGAAAAATGTGCAAATTGCAAAGGTGATCACACCTCTTTCTCGCGTTCATGTCCTAAGTGGAAGGTCGAGAAAGAGATAGTGTCTACAAAGTTTACACAGAATATATCATTTCCTGAGGCTCGACGTCTTGTACACGCTCAAACTCCTACAGAGGGCAAAAGTTATGCATCTGTGGCAAAAACGTCCCTTACTGTCTCTGGCACACAGACGAAACCTGTTATAATTCTAACCGATTCTGAATCGGAACAAGTCTCCACCAGCCCAATCAAAGACAGCAAGAAACCTAAATTCAAGAAAAAGAAATCTATGTACAAGTCGGAGAGGTCCTTAGCTCTGAAGTTAGCAAGGCAGGGATCTTCTCTTAAAGATCTTAAATCTATTAAATCAGTTGCTCTTGAATTGGGTAAAACAGGTCTTGCCATCCAGGATTTACCCTCATTATTTGCTAATCCATCCACATGTTCCGAGCTTTTAAAAATCCATCCTTCTGAGGAGGATGATGATGATCTCGAAATGAGTTGCGATCAGCCGGCAACTCAATCCACTGGCGATGTTAAAAACCCCCCCTTCTGTTCTTTGATGGACCCTTTCGTCTCTTGGAATTGTCGCGGCATTGGGTCAAAGTTGGTCGACATTAAAGCTCTGATCAACACTTCACACCCTGTTTGTGTTGCACTTCAAGAAACATTCTTGAAACCAAGTCATTGCTTGAAGTTGCGTGGTTACAGTTGTGTGCGGAAGGATGACGATACTGGTATATCCGCCTCTGGTGGAGTGTGTATCCTCACCTCCAACCTTTATCCCAGTACCACCCTTAACCTACACACGTCTTTGCAGGCTGTGGCTGTACAGGTTCATGTTCGAACCCTAGTTACAGTCTGCTGCATTTATCTGCCACCGAATGCTACTGTTTCTCAAAATGACCTCAATACTTTGATCGATCAGCTCCCAACTCCTTTTATTCTGCTTGGTGACTTCAACGGCCACAGTACTATGTGGGGTTCGGACAGTACCAACTCTCGTGGGCGACAGATTGAGCAGTTTATTTCTAATAACTCTCTCTGTCTGCTCAATAACGATGAAACAACGTACTTCCATGAACCCACACGCACCTTCCATAGTCTTGATCTGGCCATTTGCTCCCCTCAACTTTTACCTTTGTTGAATTTCACTGTCGGAAATGATCTCTATAATAGTGATCACTTTCCACTTATAGTCTCTCATGCTGATAGAGGCGGTGCGACTCGCCCTCCACCGCGTTATCTATTCCAGCGAGCAGACTGGGATGCTTTCACGCAACTGGCAGACATCACCGATACTATGGTCAGTACTTCCAATATCACGGAAGCAGTTCAAAATGTCATCGACTGCATTATGTATGCGGCTACTAATACAATCCCAAAGAGTTCCCCAGGTATACGAAAATTTCGAAGACCTTGGTGGAATGAAGCTTGCCGTGACAGTAACAGAGAACAAAAGAGGCGATGGAATATTTTCCGTCGATGTCCTACAA
>BGPR01049679.1:0-11246 GCA_013235015.1 Araneus ventricosus
CGCGACGCCATTTACCTTCGCAACGCCACTGGGCATGGTGACAAAACGTTAGTGAGTTTATGTCACTTTTTAAAGCCAAATACCACTAATGATATTGGGGGGAGAGGCGAAAAATCATATGATTTACACAACTCCACTTACCCTAGCTACACCACTGATCACATCATCACTTCATTCTACTGCACACAAGGTTAAAAAGGCGGTAAGTATCAGGTACAACATCTGTAACAGTCTTAAGAAAAAGTCAATTCAAACATTCACGAAAGTAAACTGAGTGAGGTTGTAATTTTATCTATCGTCTACATAAAACTTATCTACTGTCCTACCACCACGAGAAAAACCCTGAACAGGATTGTCGCAAGTAGACGAGTCAAAGAAAGGAAGGAAACGGGTATAAAACCAACCGCAACATTTGGCAAACTAAGCTCACTTCGTCGGGCGAGGAATTCGTTTTCGACCGAAGCACAGCGAAATGCGACTTCCGACGGTTTTATCTGCGACAAATGAAAGAAAGCCATTTTCTCCTTCCCCAAAATGCAGTGGAATATCCCGTTTCCATAACGACCGCCATATGCACGTCTGGTGTCTGGGGTTTGTAGGGCAATATCTGCTCAAGAAAAAAGTATTTAACCAGTCGGTACTCATCGTCCTATATATTGGACAGACACATTTAAGTTTCGTAGATAAAAATGCATTCCATTGTTTCTTTCCTACTTTGTCTATGAAGTCTATGGAACATTTTTGCACTGATAGACCTCATTAAATTTCGGCATTTTGGCAAAAGGCCGCACAAGCAAAATTTTAAAGGTTATTGCTCTGTGATTATTATTACATTATAGACAAGTATATTATTTCAATGCAAATTGTAAACAACTGGTAAGGCCGCATAAGAAACTCAAAAAGGTCGCAGGTTCTATAGGTATTACCATTCCCACCTCTGCTATAGGTATTACCATTCCCACCCCTGCTATAGGTATTATCATTCCCACCCCTGCTATAGGTATTACTACAATTTTCAACAGGTAAGTATATACCACCAGTTAGCCAGATTTTCAAGTCAAGGTGCCACCATTTTGAATTTTTTAAAAATTTTCCATTAATTTATTTTTGAGGTAATGCAAAGAATTAACCCTCTGATTCCTGAGACCATTGGAATAGAGGTACCTCAAAATACGAGAACGTCCGAGTTCCTCTTTCAAAGATAAGGGAAATTCACCTCCCCTCCTCAAAAACCACAGTGACAGCTGGCACTGTCCGAATTCTAAGAAAATCCCCCTTTTCCACCAACCCATCTGGGCGAACCACTCTAAAGAAGAAAGTACACGCCGCGGGTGAGAAGTTAATCACACTTAACGAAAGGGGGTGGAATTTTCGCAGTGATATTCGGACGGTCATCGTCTTTTGTTTGGAGAGACGTTTGGGACGTTCCCGTATAGATAGAGTTAAAAAATGATTTATGGTTTTTGATATTTTTACTGCATTTTAAAAATATTTTATATCTATGTAAAAAAGTTCTTAGAAATGATTTTCTACCAATTTTTTTATATTTTTTCTAAAAAAAATACCCCCCTCTCCAAATTTTTTTCTCCGAATTTAACTTTAATTCAGACTTAACTTAATCTTGGCGTTTTAATCATAATTTTAAATAAATTTATTGAAATGTATGCTTCAAATTAATTTGGGTATTAATAGATTAAGGCTCTATCCGCTTATTAATAAAGGATCAGGGCCGGATTAAGCCATCCAAGGGGCCCTTAGGCAATCCAAGTCTCGGGGCGCCCATTTTCCCCTCCCTAAATTACATAACCAAATGTTTTTATTTCTTTTAATTTAATCTCTATATAAGCAGTTGTAAGTTGCAAATTTTGACGAAATGAATTAGCCAATTATTTAACTGCGAATCACTTTTAAAAACAATGGTTTCACTATATCGCGTAATTTAAAATTAATTTTAAAAAAAAAATTAAAAAAAAAAAAAAATGACAACACTTTTTAAAATCTAAATTCTATTTTATTAAAAGATCGAAGATTTTTTTTTTAAATTATAAATCAATATTTTTTTAGAATTATATTATAAATCTTGAAAAAGGTAATTAATTAGTAATGTTGTTAGAATGTTCCAAAATTTACAAGATGCCTAATTTTAATTTGAAGTGAGTTGTTGAATTGACAGGTTGGCCGAAAGTCCCTTGCAGATTAGATGAAAGAGCAAAAATCAAATTACCCTGAAAATATCGCAAGAAAAAACCAGCGGAGTGGCCTCCCCTAAACTTTCTCGTATACTTCTCAAAAATTTGTCATTTCCCCTCCCTCTGCGTGGTTAAAAAGTTCGAACCTACTGTAACCCAGAGTGCAATCAATGACTATCAGAAGGTTTTTCATTGTAGATTATAGCGATTGTGAAATATTTAGGTGAAGAATCAAATTCAAAGAGATGCGTATGTATTAAAACTTAGCAATATTTATTTTCTATCACACTCTAGCAAGTTCCGCTAATTCGAGGGCGTGCGCGAGCGAAAAGAAAGCTGGAGAAAATTACCTCGTTCGCTATCGCTGAATAGCTTGCTCATGCGCAGAGATTGCTTCCAGTAGGCAAGTAAAAAAATTTAATATGCAATTTGAACGCCTTTTTTTTAACCGATTGAAACGAAATTTGGGCACAGATCTATAATTGATGTTAGCAACCGTCCTATCAATTTTTATTTATCTAAGCCGAAGGGTTTAGGAGATATAATTTTTACAAGTATGCGATTAAACAGTTCGACAGACCATCAACCCTTCGACGGATTTGGTCCAAACTTTGATACGGACCTGCAATCATGATGATAAAACTGTGTCTCAAATTTTACCCATCTAGCTATTCAAGTTTTTGAGTTATAGTGTTCACATAACCGCGGACAGACAGACTTCCCGTAGACGGATTTTGTCCAAAATTTGATAGAAACCTACAAATTATGTGTAAAGATCACATACCAAATTTCATTTCCGTAGCTCTAATAGTTTTCGAGTTATCGCGTTCACAGACAGACATAAATCCAAAATTGTGTTTTTCGGACTCAGGGAGGTCTAAAACGTGGAGATTCGTCAAAATCTCGAGTTCGAATTTTTTGACGATTACAATACTTTCTCTTTGTATACTTCGTATACAAGAAAGTAAAAATCGAGACCTCGCCCCCTTCCCCAAAATAGCAGGGCCCGTAGGCAGTTGCCTATTTAATAATCTGGCAGTGCAAAGGGTAGATTTTTAGCCCAGTTGGGCTGTGAAATTCGGGAGACCACTTTCGAGACGAGTGACGTATGGCAGGCAGGCCGGCACAAAGGGATGCTGCGCACGCACCCTCATCCGTCATCGTGTAATAGAGATGAAGCGATAACCCTTCTTCCTTCAATCAATTAGCGCTAATACCCGCACGCCGGCCCTTCTGCGCAGGTATGCGGATGCGTTCTGTGTGTTCACGCACGACCGCGAGCCCACCATAAATCAGGAGGTCCGGCGATAATTGTTAGCACCGATACAATATATATACACCGAGCGGATGACCCCGCTGGACTTGGTCATTTACAGCAAAGGAAAGGAATTAAAAGCACGATGAAAAAATAAAGGAAAGCCACTTGATTTATGGTCCGGCCGAGTTCATTTTCGGACCGACTCGGACGACTAATGAGAAAGGGTTAGGCGAGGGGTGATGGTAGAGTAGGCTCGCGTGGGAAAATGGGTTGCGGAGGGCTGACCAGTTTTGTGGACATTTTTTGCGGTTACGGGATGATGAAACTAATAGCCCTTGGTTATCAGCTTGAGTCGAGTCGTCCTGTTTAAAAATAGAATGAGCCCTTTATTAACCGAATTAACTTACCAGCAACTTTTCAATTTTATGTTGGCATCATTAGATACGATTTAAGGCAAAATAAAGTCAGGAACGATGAAATGTTTTTAATTAAATAAAATAATTTAATTAATTCGATTAATAAGTAAAAAATTTAATTTTTGTCTTCATCTACCATCCTCGTATTCATGTGAATACTGTCAGGAAAAACAGTCAAGTTCCGAAGATGTAAGCGTGATAAAAAGTAACTTTAAGTAAATAAAGTAGTTGAATAAAGTAGTACTTTTAAGTAGGGAAATAAAGGGTTAATTCCATGTTAGAGGGCAATACAAAGTTTTTTTTAAATTAATTTTCGTTTCCTTTTTTTACTTTCTCGTATACGAAGTATACAAAGAGAAAGTATTGTAATCGTCAAAAAATTCGAACTCGAGATTTTGACGGATCTCCACGTTTTAGACCTCCCTGAGTCCGAAAAACACAATTTTGGAATTATGTATGTCTATGTGTGTGTCTGTGAACACGATAACTCGAAAACTATTAGAGCTACGGGGATGAAATTTGGTATGTGGTCTTTAAACATAATTTGTAGGTTTCTATCAAATTTTGGACAAAATCCGTCAACGGGAAGTCTGTCTGTCTGTATGTCCGAAGTCATGCGAACACTATAACTCAAAAACTTGAATATTTAGATGGCTAAAATTTGGTACACAGTTTTATCGTCATGAATGTAGGTGCGTATAAAATTTTGGGCCAAATCCGTGAAAGGGTTGACTGTCTGTCGGTCTGTATAATAGCATCTCCAACGAATCCGCTGTCTCCACGCCCATGCGTACATAACACAATCTTCTGTGCACGATATTTATTGACTCCTGCTTGGCGCTTTGTTTTCATCCGATTCTCCATGCGCATGCGTACTTGGTAGCAATCTGTGCACGCGGAATGATTGTCCTTGAGCCAAGAAAGAGTACAAATCAGTACGCATTTAATCGGAACGCATCTCTTTAAATTTGATTTTTTACCTAAATATTTTCTGATAGTCATTGGATCCTGGGTTACAATAGGTTCGAATTTTTTTATCCACGCCGGGGGGAGGGGAAACAGCACCTTTTTCGAGAAGTATCCGAGAAAGTTTAGGGGAGACCACTCCCGCTGGTTTACATACTAGCTGATAACCCGGCTTTGCTCGGGATCCATATTTTTTCATACGCCCACTTCCGTTTTTCTTCTAAAAATATTGCCCCTAACTTTCCCCCCCAAAAGTAAATTTCCTTTGAATCCTTTCTTGTTGAATTAAAACTGTCAAATCTAGCCTTTTTATTATCTTATAACAGTACGGGTTTGGATGAAAACGCCTTAAGTTTCGTAAAAGAACATTTATTTTAACCTTTTAAACAATAAACCGTATAATAAGTAATAAATATTTACAATGAACAATTTTGCTATACAGAATTTTCCCGAAGTTTCTGGTTAAAAATATAAGCTTAAAAAATATTTAGAACCAACAAAATGTTTATAAAAATATACGTTGCAAAATAAAACATCAAAAGACGAAAAAAGAGAGCAAAAAAGACAAGAAAACGATTTTTTTGCCAATGTTTATAAATTAAAACCCGGAAGCATAATATTTCATTATTTGTTATGCGAATCTTTTGCAAAAGAAAAAATGAAACTTTTTATTCCAACCAACTTCCTTCAATACGGCTCAAAAAGAATAATATACAAAGAATAATAAATAAAATAAAACATCAAAAGGCAAAAAAAGAGAAAAAATATACAAGAACTAATAATTTAAAACACCTTTTCTTCTCGCGCGTGGAGAACAAAGAAAATTCGTGAAAATAGGTAAAAAAATCTATCACTTAAAATTAAATAAATAAAAATCTAATTCGAATTTAAGAAATATATATATAGATAGATAGATAGATAGATAGATAGATAGATAGATGTTTTCATTCAATAGGGATGGCAACACTAAAAATAAAATAATATTTTCTGTATATGGAAGCACAGTTTTTAAATAATAACGAATTAACTATTTAAATAATTGTCACGAACCTTCATTTCCATAAATGCTTCATATAATCGTTCCTTATATTTCATAGAATGTGTGACTAAGGTCTGAAGAAAATCCCTTTTCTGGTTTGTATACTATTTATTGCTTACAAACTATTCAGCATTTTTAAGTTTATTTATATAGATTATATTTATTTACAGGAACAATTAAATCGAACTACTGATTGCCTGCATATTAGATATGTATTTAATGCTACATTTATGAACTGACGCTGTAATGTCACGGTTTTTTTTGTTTACTTCTGCTGGATTCTGTCTGTCTGTACACTGCGTGTGCGAGAGAGAAAGTGAAAAAGAAAAAAAACGTGACATTACAATAGTCCAATGACTATCAGAAGGTTTTTCATTGTAGATTATAGTAATTGTAAAATATTTAGGTAAAGAATCAAATTCAAAGAGATTCGTACCGATTAAAACGCATGTATCACACACTTCCACTCTTGCCGGCTCAAAGACAAAGTGACGTAATCCTTCGGCGTACACAGAGATTGCTACCAGTGCGCATGCGTATGCAGAATCGGATTAGAAAAATTAATTATGCAATTTGAACGCCTTTTTTAACCGATTAAAGCGACATTTGGGCACAGATCTATAATTAATATTTAATTTTTTAACCAATTTTTATTTATCTATGACAAAGGGTTTAGGAGATATAATTTTTACAAGTATGCGATTGCACAGTCCGACAGACCATCAACCCTTCAACGAATTTGATCCAAGCTTTGATACGGACCTACATTCATGATGATAAAACTGTGTACCAAATTTTATCCATCTAGCTGTTCAAGGTTTTGAGTTATAGTGTTCACATGACCGCGGACAGACAGACTTCCCGTAGATGGAATTTGTCCAAAATTTGATAGAAACCAACAAATTATGTGTCAAGATCACATGCCAAATTTCATCCCAGTATCTAATAATTTTCAATTTATCGTGTTCACAGACACACATAATTCCAAAATTGTGTTTTTTCGGACTCGGGGAGGTCTAAAACGTGGAGATTCGTCAAAATCTCGAGTTCGAATTTTTTGACGATTACAATACTTTCTCTTTGTATACTTCGTATACGAGAAAGTAAAAGAAAGAGAGAAAATACAACACAAAGCATTAAAATAATGCTAACAGTCGAAGGGCCATAATTTAATCAATAAATCAACTCCATTCTTGAGCACTTGTATGCACAGGATCAACACAGAACTCCATGTTTGGGACAAAAATAATGCTTATTTACTTCGGTAAATTTCACACTTCCTGGTTGGGTCATTATCATAACCTTCAGCGCTAAATAAGACATAACTCCATTCAGTTAAATTGTAATTATACGTGCTAATCTAAGGTTATCTTCGAGTGGCAATTTACGGGTTGACCCACACACAGATTGCCAATAACAAGCCAGCAGAAAAGGATGGTTGCTTCGAAAGGAAGGCTTTTCCAAACACATCTCTCGCTCTTTTTGTCGTGCATATTAATCAAACAGGATCAACCCCACCCAGTTTTAGGTGTCAAGATGACTGCGCATTAAACGGAAAACATCAAATTAATAAGCGTTTAACTGGATAGTGAGTAGTAATATAGGAGTATGAAAAAGGTCGTAGGTGTTTTTGTTTTATGGCTGATATTAATGTCAAGTCATTTATGGTCTGAAACTGGCAGCACAAGTACAATAAAAAAAATCATACTTTCAAAATTTATTCATTGTACATTTTAATATGTAGTTGGTGTTTTGGGATTTGAGAAGCACTTTTGAAGTAAAATTTTCCAAAATCTGTTCCTTAGGGCCGCGATGGCTTAGTGCAGAGGTTCCCAACCTGTGGTACGCGTATCCCTGGGGGTACGAGAAGGACCGTTTGGGGGTACGCGAAATCAAATTTGTTGATGGTTTAAACAAGAAAACATAAAGAATTAAAAAATTTTTAGATTTTTTTTCCTCCAAGTAAATACTTGCTATTTAATAACTATTGTAAAGGGTCGAGACTCATGTTTATATGGAATGCCGCTGTTGAAGAATTAATTCAACTTCAGGAACCATTTTTATTAGATGGCTAAGTTTCACGACACAGTACATTAGACTTAGTTTCAAGACTAAGTTTCTAAGACTAAGACTAAGACTAAGACTAAGACTAAGACTAAGACTAAGATAGACTAAGATTCAAGACGCAAGACAGAGAAAAACAACACAAGACAAGTACACAAAAAAAGCGAGAGAGAGGCATCATGGGAAAAACCCGGATGGCTCTAGTAGCGCCACCTACCATAAAAAGGGAGAAGGCAGTGAATTGTAACCGCTACACTATACCATTTTAATACTAGATTATTACGAAGTGCAATTTTTAGCTATCTTTATAAGTTAAGGCGAAATAATTACAATACTGGTTTCATTTGCTTTGGCGTCGAACTAATACTATTGTAAAAATGGAATAAAATGTAAGATCAAAAATAAGTTCTGCATATGTTATTAATTCGAGTCCTTTCACTTTTAAGCTAAATTAAGCCTACCTTAAGATTATTGATAAAAACTTTTTTGCATAGACGGATCGTTGGAAAGGGGGAGTTGGATATGAAAGTAGGGAGTGCGTGAAAACAAAAAGAATAATCAAGGGGTACGCGAGGGAAAAAAGCTTGGGAACCCGTGGCCTAGTGGTAAGGTCTCGGATTCGGAGCCAAAGAGTTCCAGGTTCGAAACCTGATTCCATTAACGATCCGCCGCCTTGTATGGAGCCCCATACGTCAAACGGCCTCCCGCTGGAGTGGTGCGGAAGTTTGGAGAGAGATGCGCCAGCTCCGCCGCCGCTCCCATCATCTGACTGCGGTTCAGAATTACGAGATCCTTTCTAAAAATAGCACTAGTGTTGTTTCAAAACGGGATGTTAATATAACTCAACTAATCGCAATCTGTTTCCCTGTCTACGAGTCTAATACTTACGCTTATTAAAATACTTTAGGTGGAAAATGGCGGTTCCATGGGATCGTCAGTATTATCATTCCTTACTGTACAGTTTGTAAAAAGAAAATGGGATTTTGGCATCGGCTTTATCTGAATTGCATTTTTTGCGGAAACAAACAAAATTCCGAAAATTCGATTAAACAAAGAACAAAGTAGAATTCTAACGAATAAAAATATTAATCAGTGATGACGTTTAGCTTAAAATATGCTTTCTAGAGAATATAGTTATATAATCTATCTATATAAAAGAGAGAGGGACTCACTGATTCATCATTGAATCTCCCAAACCACTAGGACTAGAAACTTTAAATTTGGCAGTCGGTTGCTTCTTGGGTAGTAGGTCGCCGCCAAGCAAGAATTTTTCCAAATTTTAACTAGAATTTAAATTAATTAAAAATTACCCTAAATTTATGCATTTTTCCGCAATAACTTCGGAGCCTATTATCGCACAAAAACCATTTTTACATCATCTTAAATATAAAAAAATTAGCTTTTCAAAGACACCAATTGCATTTCCATGCGACATTCTGCTTGCTTTTAATTAATTTTTGAAAATGTTTTCAAACACAATTTCCAACAATGTTTTTATTGTTATCGTCTGCAACTTTTTTTGGAGTATGCGCAGAAGAACTCCTTCACCGATTAAAAGAAATTACTGAGAACTGATGATGGTGAGTTGCGTTTTGAAAATTATTCCTGTCAATATTTTGAGATGTAATTTGATAAATCTTTTGTTAATTATTTATGAGTAGGTATGCTGTCTTTCTATATATTTGTATTATAAAGAAAATATCTGAAACTTGAAAAAAAAACTGTCTTTGTAGTTGTTGGGATTCCGATGTAAAAACTCAAACGCAACTGCAGAACCGGAATTCCTACTCAAGAAAGAAGACTTAATTGCAACTAATAATATAAACATCATATATTAAGTACATAGTTTACAGGAAAAACAATTAAGCATATTTTGATTATGGAAGTCTCGCTCTAAATAGTAAAACAAACTAATTTTCTCACATCTCAGACGATATTCTCACAGTAAAAAAATATAATGCTAGATTTACAAGATATCTATACTTATAAAAGGCAATGTTTGTGTGTGTGTACGCGCGGTGTCCAGACGAATATATCGCACTGACAGCCATGAAATTTGGCACACTGGTAGTCGTAATGGTGACTCAATGCACCTCGAAGCCGGAATTTTAAAATTTATTCTAGAAAATTTTTTATTTAATGTTTTATGTTGTTTTGGGTCATTTTCGGCACGGTTACGGTTGTAGTATCTTTTCTAATGATCGTTGAAAAACAATCAATGCACCATCTGATAGAACAAACAATTTTCGTTCTAATGAACTTTGTTTTGAGCTTCAAACGTTATTTACTGAATTTTGAGAAATTTTTAAGCTGTAGTCAGTTTTGCCATCGAAATTTTATTTTTGTTTTTAAATTTGCTGCATCCTACGTTCTAATAACACTATTATTTTCAATTTTTTTCAGCTTATAACTGGAACGGTTCTGTCGGATTTAAAAAAGAAAGGTTAAAATATCTTTTCCCGTTTTTTTTAATTAATTTTTTTCCTGGTCAGTTGAAAGATATTTTCCCTCTAGCGAGTTTGGCGAGTAACGTTGCTGGCAATTTTGATTGGCTGACGGTGCAGAGCGCAGGATACGTCATAACCTTCAACTGAATTACTTGGATTATTATTTTCGACAGTGTCTTAACGTGTTTATGTCTCGCATATTTTACTTGCTGTATAATAATCATTTTTACGTTGCAATTTTTTAATATTGTTTCGGATTAACATACTCTGTATAGTTTTTCTACAGTTGAAATATCATTATCGCGAAGAAAAATAAACGGGAAAATCAATAATGTGTATCTTTTGTTTTGTTTTCAGAACTTTTTGATGTCATTGTGGGCGATTTTTTTTTTCATTTTGTTGAATTACTGATTCCACGGGCAACACGGTGCGTGTACTGCTAGTAAAATATAAAATTAGATAGCGCTGTCAGTTCGTTACAGTAATAGTTTAATCTGGATTCCTGGCTTGTCTTTCTAAAAACATGGCGGATATGGAACAACAACATCACCGAAATTGTTCTCACGTACCCGATTTTTTCTTTTCTTTCTATTCTTTTATGAATACGTTCTAATTTTAATGGTGGATGCACATTTAACCCCTTCGGGACGGCCGGCCGCTGAAGAAAGTGCTCCGACAGCACGGAAGTTGGCAAGCGCCGACTGTACCCACCGGTCGAAGCATTTTCTCCCACTAAGCCTAACGCGCATTGAGTTTCTTAAAAAGTACGCGTTATATAATAATGCATAAAAAGTGCCCTTTATATACAAATGAAACCACACACACATTTTTAAATATATGATAAAAGATATCAGATTCTAAATCATA
>BGPR01049680.1:0-11246 GCA_013235015.1 Araneus ventricosus
GTTCTTTCACGAGCGAGAACGCACTCATTGAAGCGTTCCGCAAAGTAGCGTTCTGGGTCCTACGTTGTATTTTTTCTAGAGCAGTGTCGTTTCTGCGACGTTCTTTCTTTCTTTCTCTCTCTGGAACATACGTTTATACATGTTTGGTTCGAAGAGAACGTGCACTCTCCTTCTAGCCCATCGCTCAAAATGGTGGTCGTATCCCGTTCCATAAAGACGCGAGGTCCATAAAATGGATTTGCGAACACTTCGATTACAAGGACCACAAAACACGAGAATTCCAAGAGACAAAGCTTTTATTTCACTTTTTCTTCCCTTTTCTAGCCTTTTTGTCATTCTGTTTTGTTTGCCCTCCTCCCTCCCTTCTCGTGTTTTTATTGTCGGCGTTCTTTCGTTCCAATTTCTTTCGGCCGGATCCTTCCAAGATGTTCGAATCGCTTCGAAAATAATAAAACATAGCCTAGCTATGCGTCGTTATGACTGTAAAGACTTTATTCGATGAATTCGATTCGATAATTTTGGATTCTGAAATTTCATTAGATATCTGGGTTGCTTTGTTGCCATTTCAGCGTAGAATGCTTTTTACACATTTTTATTTAACTTGACTTGTTCTCTGTTCGTGAAAATGGAATTTTGAAATCGATTTTTCCACTCGTTTCCTGGAGAGCCACAGCTTTGAAATTTTGTCCACTTTTATGCTCTCGTGACAACCCGCCATTTTAACATATTCAGTTAATAGATTCAGTTAATCGATATATCAGTTAATCGATTAATTGAATTAAATTTTTATTCTATTCTCGTGACGCGATCTGTCAGTGAATTGATAAAAATTGATTTCAAGACTACATAATATTTATGACAATGTATTATGAATTAAATACTAAGAGTAGAAACTAATTAAAAAATAAAAGATGATCTACATTTTTAGTACATTAATGTAAGTATAAATTGTTACTAAATTTATTGAATCTAAAAATGGAATGATTTTCACAAAGTTGAGATAATTTTTACATTTTAAAAATAAATCAGTAAAAATCAGGATTTATTTGGATTTAAATAAAGATTCTATTTTTTCGTACCGAAAGGATTTTAAGAACTCTGAGAACTCATTTAGAAAAGTTTGTTTATTATATTATTGTACAATTTTTTAAAAAATTATGGAAAAAGATTTCAAAACTCATACATATTTTTTTTAATTGAACAGCATTCTGAGAAAAATATGTCACTCAATTGCTCGAAATTACCTTTTCCTAATTCAAAGTTTCAAACCGCATACAACATACGTAAAATTCCATTCATTAAAAAATTCTACAAATCTTTATTTAACTTGACTTGTTCCATGTTTTTAAAGATGGAATTTTGCGGTCGGTTTTTCACCAAGTAGCAATCAATTTTTAGCACAGTGGATGATTTTTGCTTAATTTTAATCTGAATTTTTTTTTTCAGAAAAATGTGTTTGAAACATGATGATTAAAAATAATATTTATTATTCAGAGAATTACTTTTATTTAACTTAATTTGTTTCCTGTTTGCAAAGATGGAATTTACCTAACTAATTCTCACTTACTTCCTGTTGTGCTATAATTTAGAAATTTGGTACAATTGTATATTCTCGATGACAATGCACTTTTCAAATGTTGCCAGAACTTAATTATTAGTTAATCGATTAATATTATGGAATCATGAAATCAATTTACTTTCAAATTACTAGATGACGCTTCTCATATCGAATCAAACCTAAATAAAATTAAGAGATTAATTGATTATTAAAATTTTGAAAATATTAAAATATTGTATTGCCATCGGAACATACAGTACTATTCCTTTATACGCACACCACTTGGCACTTTTTTCTGTTTTGGCGAAATTCATTGGAGCGCTGAATCGCCCAGCTTGGCGCAACTTCTTTGCTGACGATAACTCAAGCGCTCTGTATTTTTGGTGAGCTGAAACATCAGAAGCCCGAGCATATTTACGGATCCTACTATGGTTTGGATTGAGGTCGTTTTTCATTGGCTCTCAGCGTCACGTGACTTCGCTTGCTTCTGAATGATGTCATAAGAGCGCGCTCAGTTTGGATTTCGATTTTTGTCTTAGCTATTGTATCATGGAGAAACCAAAATTATTTTATCTCGAATTCATCATTCTCTTTAGCAATATCCAAGTAATCGTAATTAAAAGATAATTTTGGTTTTTCCATGATACAATAGCTAAGACAAAAATCGAAATCCGAACTAAGCGCGCTCCTATGACATCATTCAGGAGCAAGCGAAGCCAAGTGACGCTGAGAGCCAATGAAAAGCGACCTCAATCCAAACCATAGTAGGATCCGTAAATATGCGAAGCCAGAATGCACTAATCTGGGTCGAAAATGCATGGTGTGCATATTAACGAAGCGCATATGTTCTGCGCAGGTTTAGCTAGTATAGTTCATCAACGGATTCCGTGACTACCACTTTTGGACGATTTTACACCGGAAAGGGGTGTCAGGCAATGAGTCATATGAGCGCATTTCCGGAATTCCTTGTTAGATCACGCTCAGTGAAATGTAAACATCATCCTTCCATTCTTCACTTTCCCCCTATTTTGATGAAAATAACTCCTCTCGGAGCCTGCGCAAAAGCGCGGAGGGTTTCCGAATCCGTTGTTAAACAATATAGAGAATTTATGAACAATTCATTTTCTCTCGTAAAGTGTAATAATAAGGAAAACGCAAATAGTAAAGACAAATATAAACTAATAATAAAGATAAAATGCTCGAGTTTTTCAGAACTTTACTAATTGACCCAGCAGAGAGAGGTCTTGTTTCAACTCGACCGATCAGCATTTCGTCTATCTGTGAATTAATTTGCGCGCAGTGTCGACCAAAAGCGTTGTTCGATTTTCTTCTCTTTTGAAATGAATATTCCTTAAAGTCGTTCAAAATGGCGTACTTGTAAAGATTTTATTATTATTATTATTCTGTTCCAAGATGGTGGGTCATTCTGGTAATGCCGGAACACTTAATTGTATTTTTGTGAATATTGATAAAAGCACAGATTTATGTAAATAATTCACATTCTAAAAAGTGGCTAAATCGAAAGGCTACGATGAAGACTTTCTTGAGGGGGGGGGGGCCGAGGTTTACTGCTCACAGAACTATTATTGCAGCTTTTTCCGATGAAATTTTCTTGGGATTTTTATATCCAAAGGATATAATCGTTTATTAGCCCGGTTCATATCTAATTTACATTTTGTTCAACAAAACTGTAATTTATCACGATCATTCTCTGTTCAATTTCCTTGAATAAATTATTAAAAATTTTACAATTCTATAAGTTTTTGACATTCTGTTTAGAATTTCAACTTCATTACCATGGCACCATCAAAAAAAAATCATGTGATTGAATTGGTAAAAGCTGTTCTTCTGTATTGCAGGAAGCATTGTCAGACTTCTTTATAAAAAACAACACATTTATTTCATATATTTTTCACAGAAACAGATCTTTTGCTAACTATGTACAACATCTCATTCAATGCATTTTATTCACATCCAGTTTTTTTTTAAACTAACATCTTTTTTTCTACGTTGGTAAACAACGTTCGTTAAAGACAAAAATCGCGTCGCCACTCAAATTTTTATTGCCTTTAGAAATAAATATATTTTTGTTACAAATATGACACTGTATTTCGTTTTTTTTTACGCTTTTTAACTTCATTTCTTTCATGTCTGTGAAACTAAAATATTATTACTGATTTTTTATTCACTGCTTCATGTAATAGAATTCTGTACCTCCTACTGTATATGTAAGTTCCCTACGACAATATAATATTTTTCTGTTTCCGAAGCATAATTTTCAGGTAATCGATTCATTATTTATTAAATTTTTACTATACAGAGGCGCCATCTGTCGTGAATTTGAGAAAAAATTGATCACAAGATTCCATAATAACAACAATAATAGGTTAAACTGGAGTTTAGGGTGCGTGCTCGCCTCGTTTCCCTTAAGCTCGCCATTTGTTTGTCGCCAAGAGAGAGAGTGCCAGAACATTTGTTTTGGACGCGAGTTGCAAATTTTTTTCGGCGTAATTTGAGCATGCGCCGACAGTGATTTGCTTAGACGATCTACGGCGCATGCCCTTAATTTCGCCTCATTTCAATTGGTCCACTGTCTGCTCTCTTCGATTTGATTGGTCTGCCTACGAATTTGAATAATACTTCGTTTGGAATTCTTGATCATTTACCAAACGATTTTTGTCAATAACCATTCGCTTCTCTTCTGAAGATTTTTGTTCATTTAATTTGCTAATTCTCTTCCTCTGTGTTGCTGATTATGGCTTAAAAAATATCGAATAAGGAATGTTTTTTCCTGAAAACAATGGTTCCCTTGCTCCATTTAGTCGTCTTCTGACGTCGTGTTTTTTCTGTGTTCGTGCTTTCCCTGCGTATTTCGTTTCTCAATGAAAAAGCGAAGCTACGAGGGGCCCGCTTTGATAAAAGCAAAGCCGCTTATGTTTTTTTTAAATTAAAAAAAATTACCCGGTGCACACTTGCAATGCCGAAGGTATTGCGTGCTGATCTCGTTTTGAGATGCCGTAGGCATCGAATACGAAGGAGACCTATAAAAAACTCACTGCGCATCCTAAACAGTGTTTGGCGACGGCAAATAAAATTGCGCCAAAGAAAATTGGCGAGAAAATAGTACGCACCCTAAACTCCAGGTTTACCCAATAAATAATGAGCTATGAAATATATTGAAGACAAGAAAGGAAAAAAATAATGAAAATGAAAAGTTTTTTTTAAAGTACGATATTATTTTTGTATTGTTAAAAAGAAAATAATTTTTTTATCAAAAATAAAGACGTCAAAACAAGCCGTAAAAGTGTGAGACGTAGTAAACAATACTAAAAGGAAATTAAACAACGAAAAATATAAAAAAAAGAAAATTACTAAGCATTCATTAAAAATTATAAATATAATATGAATGGAATTAAAATTCCAAGTTACTTTGAATTATTCTATCACCACATCACGCTTCAGTTTTTTTACATGTTTTGGTTTTGTCCACCAGATTTTTAATAAAAAATATTTAAAAGCAAAATCTTTTTTTAGTACACTAATAAAAGCGTGTTTTAAAAAACTTTAATTTTTATTATACATGTGGGAAAAAGGGTGGAAGGTTAAATTCCAAACCCGCCTACAGATAAAAATGCTTCATCTAAGGAACACTCTAGGAGTAAATGCACCAAAGATAAAGGATGAGAAACAGGAGTTAAAAACTAAAGTATTTATTTATTAAAACATAATATTAGAAAGGTATTTACACAGGTATTATTTACATTTTACACAAGAGGGATTTAGGGTTTGTTACTTACTTAAGATATCAACTTACACCTTGTTAAAAGGTTAGTTAGTTGCATATCATCTTACACCTCGTGGGAAGGTTTAATTGCAGCCATCGCCCATCGCCGCCGTGCTAACAGGGAAAAGACCCCTTAGCTGCCGATTCTGACCAATCCTACCGCATGACCGTTCTTATTGATTTCAAAAAGTCATCTCATGAAGATTCAAACACTACACTCGGTTTTTTTAATGGAGAAACACCCACGCATCACGTGATTAGCACCGAGAGAGCGCGTGATCGTTATCTTCCGATATCTTTCCGCTGACACAACAATTATTCAAATGAGCTTGTTCGGAAAGTGAGAAAATATTATTAGGAAGGAATTAAACTTGCGCTTTTAAGCTAGACTGGGAAAATACAATTCCTACATGTATGTAATGTTTCATTCAGCTTATCCACATGTAAAAGCACATGTTGTATTAGCATTGCCTAGGACTAAATTGATAACTAAAAACATTTCAAAAATGACTGAGAAGAGTCTGCGACTAACACTATTTTAAGGGACTTTTCCTTGCCCATTTTTTGCATTGTCTGTGACTCAAAAAATGGATTCGCCTACAATTAGACTCTTACCAACCTTATTCAACGCAGAAGTCTGTCACTACTATTTATCATACGGATTAGAGTATCCTTGTAGATTATTCATGCCATTGATTATTCAAATTTGCTCTCAATGCTCTTCTACGAAGAAACCGAAGTGGTATTCAAAGCCCAAGCTTTTAGACCTCACATCTTACCCATCTATTTTTGTACAAGCCTTTTTTTATTCATCTATCAGATTAAACAAAGAAAAAAAAGAAAAGACCAGGGAACCATCCCTCTTTTTTTCAGTCGTTGATTCCCTTTCATTTATTTATTTTATTACGTGAAAAAACACGTGACGATATTGATACAGAATTCGGAATGTGACTGGAATAAAAAGGGGAGCCCTCGTTTCCCGTTTTAGGAAATGTAGCGAAAAAGATCTCCCGTCTCCTGTATTTACAAAGGTACTGGGAAAGGGGGTGGGGGTAGGCTCCCAGAAGCGTTTGCTTTTCGTCTGCTCACAAGAGCAGTAATGAACCTGTTAGCATTCAGGAATCGAACACTGGCACCCCCCTCCCAGTGACAGAGTTGAGTTCGTTCGTTGTCGCAGCGGCTACTTAGTATCCATAGCTGGCACTCGGATTTGGGGGAGTATCAAAAAATGTTTCTTTTTAGCCCCGCTTCTACCGGGAATGGGTAAAGGAGGTTCAAAGAAATGAGCCACTCGGAAATCAGGCAAATTGATAGGGGATGTAGGCTCTATTTTTACTTGAGAGAAGTTTGTGGATTTTAACCCTTAACAACCCGATTTTTTAAAATTGATTTTAAAATGTTTTTGACTCCCATTTCTTAAATAAAACTTGGGAACAATGCTTTAAAAAATCCCATTTTGTTCTAAGTATGATTTAAGGCTAAAAAACAGGTTTTTACCGACTGACAACATTGGACTTTATTTCAGAAAAAAAATTGCTTTCATAAAATTGTATAATGTCAAACAGTGGTGAATCTAGGGGGCTGTGATGGGGCTGCAGCCCACCCCCCAGAACTAAGATAGAAATCTTGATTTTATTTAAAATCACTACAATTGTTTGTTCTTAATTTCCCCTTTTTAAAAAAAAATGAAAAAAAACGTGCTTTCTGGCCTAATAGGCTCGAACAGTTTCCTTCTTTTCTAGTCATTCTACTTCTAATTGTAGAGTTGACGCGGTCGAAGACATTTTTTTGGCTAGTTATTTTATTGTATTTTTTATTAAATTATCGAAAGTATTGTTACAAGCATGGAAAGTCGCTTCCCAGCAATGGGAGTTTCATGGTTGGGAATAGAGTTTTACAGGGATAAGTATGGGATGACTAGCAACAGCCACGTCTGGTTCCCCGACCTTGGCGACTTGGCGACAAATTTGGCAACGAAATATGGGATCTCAAAGGTGCTGGAATCTTCTCGATATCTCTATTAGCAGAGGAGATACGCTTGAATGTACTAGAAGATTCCATGTGACGTCACGGCCTGCCGCGGGAAATTATATAAGGAGAGCGCTTGGATGACGGAGTATGTGTTGATCGACTGTGATCGGCTTGGAGCGCGAACATCTTCGGAGTTCTATCCGCTGTGCGAGTTAGTAAGCTGCTAGACGCCGAGATGTAGTAGCGTTGATCCATTGGGAGCGGCTTTAGAGTTTCGTCCGCAGTGCGAGTTAGGAAGCTGATGATCTGAGCGCTATTGAATGTGCAGTTACTGTCGTTACTAAGTTATTTGCTGACTGTTTGTGTTGTTAAATATCAAAGTGCTGAACTGTCATTACCTGTGAATTGTTGTCTGTTTACATTGGTGATCTGTGCAAGAACTATTGTTTCCTGTACCTGTGCTACGTGTTTTCCTGCATATTTTTAAATAAACCTTCATTCTCCATTATCCTGCGTGTTGGACTGTTTACAACGTACACCCACTGAAAGATTTTGCAACAGTATTGTAGTGCTTTTGTCAGGTGCTGTTGCTTATTGTCAGGTGAGTAAAGTCTGTAAAGTTAAAGTTTTTTGGTTTGCATAAGCCATGAGGTTTGACATACGTCACGACGATACAAAATTTTTATGACCTCACCCCCAGACCCAAATCCTGCATTGGCCACTGGTGTCAAACACAGATGAATTCTAATAAATAATAATACAGATAAGGAATTTCCTTCAACATTGTAGAATAGAACAGGGCATTCTCGAGCGTAGGAACAAAGCTAAAAAGATGCAGCCACAAGTGAAAGCCATCAATTTATTTTTATTTTTAATCAGCACTCAGGCTCCCACATATATATTGTAAATTGGTTTTATAACATTTTCATTGCGTATCCTATTGGCAACAACAGGCATTAGAGCTTCACTCTTATTCACAAGATTTTAGAAGAAGAAATTGGGCATTTTGCTTAAAGGCAACACGGGATAGCCAAAGGTGGCCATACTTAAGGTTTGAGGGTTTTTCAGAATTTTCTGATTAGATGTCTGTGGCTGGATTTTTTGTAACATTTTACACTTATCTCCTACACATATTAAGTATAACTAGCTGTGTGGCCCGGTGTTGCACGGGCTATCACAAAAAATAGGATATTCCCGGGCGGAGAGAAGTGAAGTCACCTGAGACCTTGCGATCCATATATTTTCATATGCCCCGCCTCCGTTTTTCTCTACAATCAACAAATATTGTCACTTACTTTCCCTAACAAATGTTACGAAGTTAAACACTTTAATACAAAAAAGAGAAAAAGCATGAAAACAATTTTTTTCCATTGTTAATAAATCCAAACACAGAAACTCGCTCAAAAAGAAATACCAACTTCCGTTAAATAAATAAAAAAAATGAAACACCGTATGCGAAAACTAATAATAGGAAAAAAAGAATCTGCCGTAAATGAATTCACCATGCTGCTAATAGATGGCAGCACGTCAATTCGTTAATTTTGACGTTTTTAATTAATATCTTTTTAACTAATTACAATTTCGGAATTTAAATAGTCGAAATGGATTCCTTAGATTATTTTCCATCTTTTGGTACTTACGGCTAGTTTCAGGATTCAGTGGTTCGTGAGAAGATAGAAGGACATAGATACGTATGTTTGTTTACCTTCGAATTTTAATAGGATAGATTTTCTTCGTAAAATGAAATTTAATTACTTTTATAATGCAATTTCAAAATTGTAGCCGGTGGGCCATCTTTGGCGCATAGTGTTCCATAGGTGGCCCATATATTGAAATCACTTTTAAAATGTGAAAAAATTACTCGGAAAACTATTTTTACGTCTAGAAGAGTATTACAATGTTCAATACTTTATGTTTATACTTATAGCAATAACTAGGCCAAGAATTAACAAAAGTTTCATTTAGATTTCGTGAGATTTTTCTGATAGGGAAATAAAACTATAATACCATTCAATAATTAAATAAAAAAAATTAACTTTTATTTGTTATAAATTTAACAATAAATGGTAATAAATTATTCTGATATTTAAGCAGAAATTTTGAAAATTACCTTTGCTACATTGATGTCCATATTTGTTTCCAAAATGGACCGAACCCGGGCCACCTTGGGAACACGCATATGGTCGCCATTTGCACGACTTAAAACTATTAATATCATAAATTTATTAGAATTGAAGTAAATGTGGTTAAGGAGAAAGAAATAAGCTTTCAGAAAACGTATCATAACTCAAAGTTCTAAGAATTTAAACAAATGTAAATTAAAATATCTTCTTACCTGGAAGAAAAATAAAAGCATGTATTTGTAGGGAATTCCACGCTCTTTAATTAGTTAATTCACATGTAGTATGACAACTTAAGAGTTTTCGTAATATTCAAGAAAAACTAAAAAAAAAAAGAAAACAGAAAACACGCATCGGCTTCTGCTGATCACGATGTAACAAATTTAGAACGAAGTAACGCCGTGTTACCTATCTGAAAAAAAACCATTTTGGGATGCGCTCTTATTTTTAAAAAAACATAGTTCCAAATTTTTTATTATTATTATTATCATTTTTTTAAATGTGTCACTTCATTTGTGTACACCCTGCGCACTGCACCAGTTGCTATTTTCTTTGCGTTCATGTTCGTACTAAGAAGTTGCTGTTTCGTTCGTTATTGAGATCTTTCTGTCGACCTAGTTTTACTTTCTCGTATACGAAGTATACAAAGAGAAAGTATTGTAATCGTCAAAAAATTCGAACTCGAGATTTTGACGAATCTCCACGTTTTAGACCTCCCTGAGTCCGAAAACACAATTTTGGAATTATGTCTGTCTGTGAACATTATAACTCGAAAACTATTAGAGCTACGGGGATGAAATTTGGTATGTGGTCTTTAAACATAATTTGTAGGTTTCTATCAAATGTTGGACAAAATCCGTCAACGGGAAGTCTGTCTGTCCACGGTCATGTGAACACTATAACTCAAAAACTTGAATAGCTAGATGGATAAAATTTGGTACACAGTTTTATCATCATGAATGTAGGCCCGTATAAAATTTTGGGCCAAATCCGTCAACGGGTTGACTGTCTGTCGGTCTGTATAATCGCATACTTGTTTACTTTTGAAACGAATCCTCCATCTCTATGCGCATGCGTACTGGTAGCAATCCCTGTGCAAGCGAAAGGATTACGTCACTTTGTCCTTGAGCCGGTAAGAGTGGAAGTGTGTGCTACATGGGTTTTAATCGCTACGCATCTCTTTGAATTTGATTCTTTACCTAGATATTTTACAATCACTATAATCTACAATGAAAAACCCTCCGATAGTCATTGGATACTGGGTAACAATAGGTTCGAATTTTTTTATCCACACGGGGGGAGGGGAAACTGCACCATTTTAGGAAAGTATACGTGAAAGTTTAGGAGAGACCACTCCCGCTGGTTGTTTGAGCAAGCAACATTTTTGCTCTGCACCAAAGTCGCAAATACATTCTGACTGCTTTTAATTCCATAGAAGAAAAAAATGTAAAAATTTAATCAAGGATTTGAGAAGCGATATTTAGTTTTAATTAAATCACTTTAACTAGTAGAATAATGTTTACAAATTTTAGATCAAACTCTAACTTTAGAGAACTCAAAAACCCTTCAAGCTAGATAGCGCAATTTTAGTTTAAATTAAATTCCTGATGCGCTAGAGTTTTGAACTTTTATATGCTTGTGTGTTTTCAAAGGCAATACACTATTTTAATGCTTCCAGAGCTTAATTATCAGTTAATCTATAAATGGAATTAAATTCTGATTCCACATTCGTGGCTCCAAGGGTAATGAATTTGAGAAAAATTTATTTCAAGATTCCATAGTATTTATTACAATCAATTATAAATTAAAGGTT
>BGPR01049681.1:0-11246 GCA_013235015.1 Araneus ventricosus
AAACCTGCGCCATCACCCACTCTCTAAGCATCTATTCCAAACTAGAAAGCACCCATTTGATCATTAATAGATTTAAAGAACACTGTGCCCGTATACATGGTGGATTTCCCTTAGAATCGGGACACGAACATGAGCCCATCGATCACGAAGACGAAACTCGACCACGAAGCCAATGCAGCCTTGTTATGTCCGAAACAACTGTCATCAGTTAAACTTCTACTCTTATAATCTAATGTAATTTTTAATATTTGAAATAAGTAAAATAAGAAATTGACCATAAAAATTGTATACTCACTTTCATGAGTCGAATTTTTTCAATCATCATGGTTCATATATAAACACTTCATGATAAATCGCTTGAATTATATTTTGCATTCCTCTTGAAATTAATTTGTAACAATTATTCATATTTAATGTGCAAATTTAAATGTTTGTAATCGTTACATTGGCAAAAAATATATTTGAAGGGCTTTCGTTTGCTTGCTTTTATTCATTTATTATTTTTATTAATATTGCGGGTTGAGATTTTATATTTTTCTGTTATTTTTATTTATATTGTTTTATTAGTATTTTTTAAATTTCGAAAAGCAGAGATAAAACACAGATTAAGTATTAGGTATTTTCAAGTAGAAAAAATATTAATTTATTTGGCTACGTATATCGTAAGTGTGCCATTTTTAAATATGATTTTAATTACAATCGACGCTCGTTATAACGACCCTCTGTGTCCCACAGCAGAAGGTATTTATAACGAGTGGTCGCTATAGTGAATATAATTAATAAATGTACACATGCACGCTCAGCAGTTCTGTAAAAATAGGCGATATTTAAAGAGATTCCAATTAAATACTCAATTTTATTTTTATCATTGGTATTAAAAATAAAATTTTACGAATTAAAAATATATTTCTAAAGTGGAAAACAAAGGGTGTTATATACTTTAAAAACATTTATTTTCTAAAGAAAAAAATAAGAAATAGCTGTTTCTGCATATGTGATTTTTGCAAAACATAATTTTCCATTTCAGTTAAAGATGATAAATAATGTTCTGTATTTTCTTGCCTTTCAAAAAGACATTTTAAAGTCTCAATAGCTCTTGAAACATTTTTTTTTATTTTAGGCTATTCTAATTTCCGCAATATGGTGAGTGGTAATTTAAAGACTCTACATCTACGAAGCTAGGCCATACAATAATCAAGGTCTTTTACGTTTAGAAACATGTTCTTTTTGGAAAAATACCGGGAAGAGTGGTCGCTGAATCCGGACGTTGTATTGGGATTAGATGACACTGGACTGTCGTTATACCGGAAGTAAAATAACATAGAGTGCATGGGGAAACACAGTTGGGGTTTTATCGCTCATCGTTATAACGTAATGGTCTGTATACTGCGTAGTCGTTATAACGAGCATCGACTGTATTAGCATTCTTTAACCTTTAGTCTACAGGGACTTAAACTAGAACTGCTTTGAATGCAGGGAGTGAAATTCTCACTTGTGTCTGGTACAGCAGTTGTACCGACCCGTATTCAAAGCTAAAAAAATTTATGGTGAAACAGACCATAAGAAAAAGCTTAAGAAGTTCTGTTCTTTTAAGTATTCTATTCCAAGTCTAGCCTTCGTAAATTACGGACCTCAACTCTCAAATAGAATCGTGCAGAATACCAATGGATTGATGAAAATTTACAAAATGTCTGTTTCAAATTCTTCAGCATTTGTAAGCAAAAATTGGTGAAAAAATCACTTGGATTACAAAACTGCCATTCCGATTTAACTATAAAAATACTATTTTTAATTGATATCTTTATTTATCATTAATAAATCCTCCATTTTCTTATTTGTTTTTAAATTTTACACTTTCGGAATATCTTTGCGCCTAAAAAGGGGTTGCCAGGACAGTCGAGGTAATTAAAAAGCCTTTATTCTAATAGCATTTGAATTCATTTGCTAGAACTGTACCGGTCTTCAGTAAAATGCTATAGACTGAATTTACTATTGCGCATGCGCAACACAAGGAAACTGGTAGTAAAGGAAACAGGTTCCTCTTAATCCTTCGTTGGAGGTGCTGGTGTATTGTACAAATTGGGAGGGGTGGCGTATAGAGTACGCCAGGTCGATTTTTAACCCTCTCACACCGAGCGAGGTGGTCTCGGACGGTTTAAAAATTAACAACAAAGAAGGCCGGTATGAGGTGGTTGGCTTCTTCTGAGGGGAGGTGAGGTTCTGAGATCGCTTAGGAGATACGCACGATAATGGGTCCAATTATCCTTGCCAACCGCCGCCCATTCCCGTGCGCCTTAACTCTTTAAACTCGAGAGAAATTTTTTCTTCTAGCTCCTTTAAAACCGGGAACTTTTGGGAGGAAGCGACGTGAATTGGACTCTCCCAATGTGGGTGGTCATTTACCACCCCACCCATCTCCTGCTATAACCTTCCCTTAGGGCGCACGGAAATGGGATGCGGTTTGCAAGGATAGCTGGACCCCCCAACCGTGCTTACCTCCTAAGCGACCTCAGAACCTCACCTCCCCTCAGAAGAAGCCAACCGCCTCATACTGGCTTTCTTCCCTGTTAAAGGGAAATTTTTAGACCGCCCAGGACCGCCTCGCTCGGTGTCAGAGGGTTAATCGAAGGTTATAACAGGGGGTGGGATAAATGACCACCCAGGTTGGGAGAGTCCAATTCATGTCGTATCCTCCCAAAAAAGGCACGGTTTCCAAGGTACGAGAAGAAAAAAAAGTAGCCTCGGGATTAAAGAGTTAAACCCTCTGCTTCAAATTTTCCACTCACTTTTCTTGGTGTATTAGCTTAATCTATTCAGGAACCATAATTTAGAGAAATGGAGTAAAAATGACAGATAAAATAGAAACAAATATAGTCGGCATATATTGAATAAACGAGCATCTCCTGCGGAGCGACTCCAATTTTTCGTCGATCGTGATTTGTTCACCAGATGTATAAAATTGTTGGCAGTTTTCATTGACAGAGTAGAAAAATCCTGTCACTGTAGCCAACTGTGTGTGTCCCTCTTCATTAGTCACAATAAGTTTCCTTGGCATACATGGAGGGATGGCGTACTGAGTTCGCCGTTATGACGCAAACAAACAAAACCAATGCTGAGAATGGAAGGCGGAAGTCAGACTGAACGAATCGGTTTGACTCATTGTGTTCGGGGGATGTTCCTATTAGGTTAGAGGGGTGAGAAGGCTCAGGGAAGAACAATCGCAAATTCACAGCAAAAGATTAAATTGCTTACTCCCTACACCAGCCCCTCCAATTAAGGGTTAATATATTTTGCCCTGTGGAGCCCCCGGAGAGGTCAAAAATTTTGAGGTAAGAATTCAGCTTTTCTTCCTCATTGTGTTAAGGCGGGGTCTTCAACCTTTTTACACCTACCGCCCACTTTTGTATCTCTGTTAGTAGTAAAATTTTCCAACTACCCACAGGTTTCACAGTAATGGAGATTTATAAAGTAGGGAAGTAACTTTACTTTATAAAATTTATAAAGCGGGGTCACAGCAAGTTAAAGCATATAATAATAATTACTTACCAAGTACTTTATGCCGTATTTTCACTAAGTTTGGCAGAATAAATCTTTATAAAACAACTTACTACAGTTAAATATATCTTTTTGGTTGTTCCGCTACCGCCCACCATGGAACCTTGAACGCCCACTAGTGGGCGGTAAAGACCAGGTTGACTACGACTGTGTTAAGGGGAGTCAGTACCCGATATATTCTCAAAAATTCGATTTTTTTGATTTCATATATTTGAAATCTTTGTTTCAAAAACTTTCTAACGATGCTAGTCTCTTGAACGTGTTAATATTAGAAGTAAGTTAAAATAAACTTAAAAAAATGTAAACAGATTTGTGTGTCACAAGATTTTTACCTTTAACTTGAATTATCTCAAAATGGTATTTTTGAAGGTGCGTGTACCTTTTTCACAAATTCTACTCTATATACACTCTTGAAATTTTACCTATTTTATACATCTACTAATGAGAAATTTTTTCTGATATTCCATAAATATTTCTTCTGATCTGATAGTGCTGATGTCGTGTTAGAAAACTGCATTTCTTGAAAAAATCATAGTGACATTCAGTTAATTAAGAAAAACCCAAGCTATATTTGTGTAAGATTTTCACCTCAGTATAACTTAAACTTAACAGTCTACTTAAACAGTATAAAAAATTTCAATCATGTATATATAAAAGATTATGGGGAAATGTACATAGAAAATGGTCAATTTAATATTGGCGGTATAGGGGTACTGACTCCCCTTAAATTGCTGTCGGATTGAAACGTAGAAAATCAAATAAATTAGCGATTAAATTTATAGATGAAAAAATGGAGCAGCTGCATTTCCGTAGTGTTTATACATGAATAAACTGTAAAGAACTGTAACAATCGTTGAAGGAATATGAATACTATTCAAATCGGTAGGACTTAATTTTAGGAATAATCAGTCAGTAACAAAATAATCGCGAACATCCATTAAACTCAAAGTCTTCAATACATTTTAGAGGCAGAATCATAAAATAAACAGTCTTCCAATAATCAGCTGCATTTCATCTAGATGGAACCTCATGAACATTTTCTTTAAATATCGATTTTGGTAGAAAAGCATGTAAGAACTAAAGAAGTTTAGTTCAGTTTAGTTATATTACCGTTTCGTTTTGAAACAATCCGAGGGCTATTTTGGAACGGACAACGTAATTTTGACCTTCGGTGAGATAACGAGAACAACACCTGGGCTGGCAATATCCCTCTCCAAACATCTACACCAAACCAACGCGAGGACGCCACACCCACGACATCAGATTAACGTGCTCCAGGTCTACATATACTGCGAATCTTCAATGGAAACTGATTTCGGAACTGGAATACTAAAACGGGGCATTCACCGCTCTCCAATTCCGAGATTTTTGGCACGCAGGAAGGGAAAACCTTTCGACAGTGTGAGAAACCGATGAGAAATGGCGCAAATGGATTGGATGTTTGGAATTCCGAATAATTTGAAGTCTGATTTGTATGGCCGGACGGCCTTTGGAGTGCCTCGCTGCGGGGCATTCACCGCTCTCCAATTCCAAGATTTTTGGAACGTGAGAAGGGAAAACCTTTCGTCAGTGTGAGAAACCGATGAGAAATGGCGCAAATGGATTGGATCAGTGGCGGCTCGTGGGCTAATTAAATGTAGGTTCACAAAACAAATTTCTAAAATTAAATCTGTAGATATGGCGTAACTTACAAGTTAAAATACATTTGCGTTTTCACAAGTTATAGGAAAACAATGCAACTAAAAATGTAACAAGGTCTCATAGGTAAAAAAATGCAACATTTTATTTCTTACAATAGAATGTAATAAAACCATAATATTGCTTACAATATATCTTTGAATTTTTATTACAAAATAGTCAAGTACAATTTTTGTAAATTAAATCAACTCGTCTAACTTTTTTTGAGGCAAACAAATCAATAACGTTTTCATTGAATTTAGGCATGTCATTGATCATTCTTTTTTCAATTGAGAGCAAAGCCAGAGCGCTTAGTCTGTCCTCTCTCATAGTGATTCTTAAAAATGTCTTAACTCGTTTTAGAGTTGAGAAGCATCTCGCAGCTTCAGCAGTGGTCATTGGAATGGTAACAATAATTAGCAATAGTTTGTAGGTCTCAGAAAACGTAGTTTGCAAATTATATCTATAATAAATTGTAGAAGACTAATAGCACCATTTATATTTCTGAAATCTGATCTTCTGTAAATTACTCCTAGTTCAGTTTTCAGACGATCCTTCTGTAACATGGAATAAACATCAGTTGTTTGGTCAAGAATCTGAGTTGGAAACTTTTTCTTGTACTCCTGGAATTTTGGACCTTCGAGGAGAGAAACAGCAGAGTAGTGAGAATTAAAACAAAATCTCTTTTACTTGATTCGTGATAACATCACGTCTCTCTCTAGCTGCTACAGTTCTATTTACATGAATATTTTCTTTCTTTTTCTTGAAGTTTCACATGATGCCGATATCTCCTTTGTCACTGTGTCCATTCTCTTTCTTTCTTTCTCTAATGACTGCTGGAAAACGTTTACTTGCTTTCTAATAAGTGCTACATCAGTTCGTGTTTTCTGAAGCTGGTTGTATAACACATCGACATGTGGCATAATATTGTTAAACACTGTAAGCCAAAACACAAATTTCGAGTCTTCTAACATACGGCGAATAGCCCCTGCTTGATTTATTGTAACAGCTTGTTTAGATGTTGTCTCTATTTTCCCCATGCATTCAATCAACTGTTCCCTATATTCATACACTATATTGATGGTTCGACTCTTAAAATTCCATCTAGTAGCTGAACCATGAGGTATCCTTTTCCTAACAGTTTCATCTAGAATAAATCTCCACAGAGAATTGTTTTGAAAAATTGAATTGCTATTGAAAAAGTTAGTAATATCACTCAGGTTGAAAAAAATACTCGAACTTGCTGATTCTGACTGGTTGCTTGCCGAACAATCAAATTGAGCTGATGTGCGTAGCAATGCACATATTGTGCATTCTTGTACGCACATTGAATTGCTTGAACACCAGCGTGTTGACCACTCATCACGTTTGTACCGTCGTAGTTCTGCGATATTAATTTCTCGGGTTTGGCTACTACTTTTTCCAAATTTGCTTGGATACATTCAGCTATAGATTTTGCATCATGCCCAGGTGGATTCGTGAATCCCGAGAATCTCTCAACCGGTTGTCCGTTACTTAAAATGTATCGAAAAACGGCAACGAATTGGGAAATTGATGACACATCAGTAGTTTCATCTGCTATTACTGAAATAAAACTTGCTTTTGAGATCTCATTTTTTATGTGGTTCTGACAAACAGTGAGCATGCAGCCTAATAAATCATTTTGAATTTCTTTTGACATTCTTTTAAATTTCATTCTTAACAGTGGCACTGGTGAGATGGTCTTTAAGAGACGTATCAAGTTCTGCTGAGACGTTGATAAGACCTCTGAAAACTCCCGTATTTAACGAATCCTCGCGTTCATCACGTCCTCGAAGTGCGAGCTCAAATGCACCGCAAAACAGAATGTAATCAATGATTTTTGTTAGAACATAACGATTTTTGGTAACTTTCTCATTATGTCTTTTAACATTTGAACGAAATGCAATATCGGGTTGCTGGCGAATATCCACCTTTCCTAGCAAATTAAATTCTAAGATCGAGTTTAAATGTGATTGTGATGCTTTTTTTTTATTTTCTGAGTTAGATGTGATAAATCAGCAACACCGTAACTCACCCAACTTGAATCACCATTGTGTTTTGCAAACAGGACACATGGAAAACAAAATAGCCTGTTAGTTTATTCGCATTCACAAATCCATGAACATTTCTCATATAAATCGGGTTTGAATTCCATTTGAAATCTCTAGTCTTACATTTCGTCACCTGGATAAGGTTTAGCAAAGGTGTTGGCCTGAGTAATTACAATTAAATTTTTCTTTCCAAACACAATGTTGAAAAATGCAATTGCTTTAGTTTCGAAACACTGATTTTACAAAGTGCCATTTTAACTGTTTACACTAGTTCATAAAAAATATATATCGAAAAATAATAACAATAATAAAAAACGAATTAACTAGCCGAATATAGCAAAACCGAGGGAGAATTCGAACGAGAAAACTGCAAAGAATAAGAACTCCGGCGAGCTTCCGCACACTGAAGATGTGCGAATGGAATGGTATCGGCCGTGCCTTTCGCCTACCGCTCCTCGGTCCGCTTCTGTCTCTGTAAGTTGGTTTTCAAGGGCATTTCTTCGATCGCCCGTGCGATCGAGGAAAAGACAAAGTGCGCTGTGCTGTAGTAACCTACAATTACAAGTACGTTAGCCACGTATTAGCGTATTTAAAATGGGGGAAACGAATCCTATAAATTGACAAAAATCTGGAAGTATATTTAATATCATTTTATTCAATTTGTTAATAAATTTATTTCTTCGTTTTTCACTGGGGGTTCACGTGCTCATGTGCACAAATAGAGGAGCCGCCACTGGATTGGATGTTTGGAATTCCGAATTGTTTGAAGTCTGATTGGAATGTCCGGATTGCCTTTTGAGGACCTAGCTGAAGGGCATTCACCGCTCTCCATTTCCGAGATTTTTGGAACGCAGGAAGGGAAAACCTTTCGTCAGTGTGAGAAACCGATGAGAGATGGCGCAAATGGATTGGATGTTTGGAATTCCGAATAATTTGAAGTCTGATTTGTATGGCCGGACGGCCTTTGGAGTGCCTCGCTGAAGGGCATTCACCTCTCTCCATTTCCGAGATTTTTGGAACACGGGAAGGGAAAAACCTTTCGTCAGTGTGAGAAACCGATGAAAATTGGCGCAAATGGATTGGATGTTTGGAATTCCGAATAATTCGAATTCTGATTGGAATGGACGGATGGCCTTTTCGCTTCGAGGGTAGCTGGAACAAAAGCTTCTTCTAGATTGAGACCCTGCGACGAGGCTAGATCATGTTGAAAGTAAAAATCGGAAATCCGCCGCGTGGGGGGTAGGAGAAGCGTGGGTGGGATTAACTCTGGGACTTTCAACCTTCTCAAACAAGGTGCATCAAAACAAACTTTGTAGCCTCCGTGAATGACGTGCCTCATCTTTCGACTTGAATGGGTGGGAAAAAAATGGTCCTGGAACAAATGGCATGGCCTTGCCTTCTCGTGAATGCCCAGGTTAAGAACCGTAGCCGAGACCTTACTACTAGGGTACCGCGCCATTATGTGATAAATCGGAATGACTTTGTAAAAGTCATTAGAAGATACTATCTATCGTTCTTTCGACCGCTAGTGAGATTTCCTATTCTTTTCTTTCTTTATTATCATTAAATCGAGAGATTATTAATGTGTTGATAAAATGGGTCAGATGAGTTAAAGTATCTAAATGGTAATTAGAGATTACTCAGATTAGATATTCGAAAAGTGTGAAAAAATAATACTGAACCATGTGAGATTTGTGTGCACCCGTAAGCAGAGGAAAAGTGATTTATTGTAAGAAATCAATAACACTGGTTGAAAGGAACATTTTTCAAATGAGTCTCAGCAATCATAACAACAGTTAGCGTCGTACACAGAAACAGCCAGAGGTTACATTGTCAGCAGTTTTAGAAAGAGAATAATGAGATATATGACACAATGGAGAACGAAAGTTATGCAAATGATTTACATAATTTTAAACCATTTCCTGGGCTGGTTTTGTTATAAATTTTATTCATTAATTGCTGAAATGAGAAGATCGTAAAAAAGTATCTTTCGTCAAAAATAAATAATATGCCAGACAGAAATACAATATCGTAATTTTGATTTCTGTTGGTATTTACAATATCCACGAACAAAAGTCCGGTAGAATAATAGAATTCAGATTGCTTTGGAAAACAATGGAAAATAAGATCGAAAGAACTTTTATAGGAAGAGAAATACAGTAGAATTTATTTTTGGAGAATATCAAAAGAAACTCATTAATGAGTTGAAAGCTAATTCAACATTTAAAAATAAAACTAAAAATAATGCTGCATTTTCTAAAAGCAGTTCAGATACATTTTTAACATTCTAAAAGCAGTTCACATAATTCTTAAGAATCAATATAAAAAATTTGTTGTTCCTGCGAAGTGAAGTATTGTATTTTAGAAGAAGACGAGTATGGAAGAAAAGGCTGAACTATAAATATAACTAAATTAATGCCCTGCGAACAAGAAAATTGTGTTAGCGGAAGGAGCATTTTTATAAACAACTAGTCATCACTAAATACAAATATTTAAACTTCTGTGATCAGCCTTTTCAATGTACTCTTTTTTCTTACTTGTGATTCATGTTTGTAAAAATGGAATTTTATTCACTTACACACTTCCTTATGTTCTATCCTTCTGAAATTTTGTACAACTGTGTTCTTCAGATGACGATACGTTATTTTAATATTTTCAGAAATTAATTATCGGTTAATTGATTAATTTTAATTAAATCATGATTCCATTACGAAGCCATCTGGTAGTGTAATTGAGAAGGAAATTTATTTTAAGACTTCGAATAATTTATGACGTTGCATTATGAAATATATCAAAGATTAAAATTTGGAAAATATTAAAAATAAATCGAAAACTCTTTGATTAGTGCAGTATTTTTGATAAACAGAAGTGCTTTCTAGTTCTTAGTACACCTATAAAAGCCATTTTTAAAAGTTTTTTTAATTTTTATAATTTACAAAATAATTTTCCGACTTAATTAATCATTGCCTTTTTAAGGAGAGATTTACCGCTCGCTTTTCATCAATTTTTATTCGTTTTAGTATATTTTAACTATCTCTTTCATTTTTAATTCATTTTGCCGCAATGCAAATGCTTGGCTTTTATTTCAAAATGTTTACATCAATTTCATTTCAACAGTTTTGCTGACTTTTTATTATTATATTGGCTAATTTATTATTTATTCATAATTTTCTTGTTAATTTCGAGCTCTTATTTTGCGTATTTATGTGATATCCCGCGAACACACTATCAGGAATTCCATGTAGTTTAGATCCGCCGATTGGCAACTGTCTAAGAGTTGACCTTACTTGACATGACTGATTTTTTCGTTTGCCGGCGAGAGATATTGTTGCGCTATTGCGAGTGATGGAGCATGCGGTTCAGAACAGCCGCCTTTATAATTTTCGGGAAGATATGAAGGTTTGCTTAAAAATCCCAAATTTTCCTGCCCTTTTTTGTTCATAACATGCAGAGTTTTCTACCAATTTATACGAAATTTACAGAAAAAGTGACAATATATTAGAGAAGCATTGAGTAAAAACTTGAAAAAAATATTTTTAATCTTCGGGAGAATATTAGTATATGTGGTAAATAATTTTTTACTGCGGATGTGCGAGATATAGCGTAATTTTTCTTTCAGATCTTCAAAGCCAGATATGTAGGACAACTTATATAAAAATTCCAGTCGAATACCATTAAGATTCAGAAAGATATCGGCATTGCAGTGAACAGAATTGTTGCTTCTTTCTATGAGAAACAAAACTACGAGGGTGTTTCCACGAATTGGTATTTTTTAAACTTGCATTTTCGAATAACTTTATAGAATTTAATAAGGATTGAATATGCTTAATATCTTTTAATAAATAAAATTGATAATTTAAATTGATGATAGTTCGATGATTACTATCCGAAGATTCAAGTTTAAAATATATCAATTTGTGGATACATAAAAATTTCTGTTTA
>BGPR01049682.1:0-11245 GCA_013235015.1 Araneus ventricosus
AACCTTTAATTTATAATTGATTGTAATAAATACTATGGAATCTTGAAATAAATTTTTCTCAAATTCATTACCCTTGGAGCCACGAATGTGGAATCAGAATTTAATTCCATTTATAGATTAACTGATAATTAAGCTCTGGAAGCATTAAAATAGTGTATTGCCTTTGAAAACACACAAGCATATAAAAGTTCAAAACTCTAGCGCATCAGGAATTTAATTTAAACTAAAATTGCGCTATCTAGCTTGAAGGGTTTTTGAGTTCTCTAAAGTTAGAGTTTGATCTAAAATTTGTAAACATTATTCTACTAGTTAAAGTGATTTAATTAAAACTAAATATCGCTTCTCAAATCCTTGATTAAATTTTTACATTTTTTTCTTCTATGGAATTAAAAGCAGTCAGAATGTATTTGCGACTTTGGTGCAGAGCAAAAATGTTGCTTGCTCAAACAACCAGCGGGAGTGGTCTCTCCTAAACTTTCACGTATACTTTCCTAAAATGGTGCAGTTTCCCCTCCCCCCGTGTGGATAAAAAAATTCGAACCTATTGTTACCCAGTATCCAATGACTATCGGAGGGTTTTTCATTGTAGATTATAGTGATTGTAAAATATCTAGGTAAAGAATCAAATTCAAAGAGATGCGTAGCGATTAAAACCCATGTAGCACACACTTCCACTCTTACCGGCTCAAGGACAAAGTGACGTAATCCTTTCGCTTGCACAGGGATTGCTACCAGTACGCATGCGCATAGAGATGGAGGATTCGTTTCAAAAGTAAACAAGTATGCGATTATACAGACCGACAGACAGTCAACCCGTTGACGGATTTGGCCCAAAATTTTATACGGGCCTACATTCATGATGATAAAACTGTGTACCAAATTTTATCCATCTAGCTATTCAAGTTTTTGAGTTATAGTGTTCACATGACCGTGGACAGACAGACTTCCCGTTGACGGATTTTGTCCAACATTTGATAGAAACCTACAAATTATGTTTAAAGACCACATACCAAATTTCATCCCCGTAGCTCTAATAGTTTTCGAGTTATAATGTTCACAGACAGACATAATTCCAAAATTGTGTTTTCGGACTCAGGGAGGTCTAAAACGTGGAGATTCGTCAAAATCTCGAGTTCGAATTTTTTGACGATTACAATACTTTCTCTTTGTATACTTCGTATACGAGAAAGTAAAACTAGGTCGACAGAAAGATCTCAATAACGAACGAAACAGCAACTTCTTAGTACGAACATGAACGCAAAGAAAATAGCAACTGGTGCAGTGCGCAGGGTGTACACAAATGAAGTGACACATTTAAAAAAATGATAATAATAATAATAAAAAATTTGGAACTATGTTTTTTTAAAAATAAGAGCGCATCCCAAAATGGTTTTTTTTCAGATAGGTAACACGGCGTTACTTCGTTCTAAATTTGTTACATCGTGATCAGCAGAAGCCGATGCGTGTTTTCTGTTTTCTTTTTTTTTTTAGTTTTTCTTGAATATTACGAAAACTCTTAAGTTGTCATACTACATGTGAATTAACTAATTAAAGAGCGTGGAATTCCCTACAAATACATGCTTTTATTTTTCTTCCAGGTAAGAAGATATTTTAATTTACATTTGTTTAAATTCTTAGAACTTTGAGTTATGATACGTTTTCTGAAAGCTTATTTCTTTCTCCTTAACCACATTTACTTCAATTCTAATAAATTTATGATATTAATAGTTTTAAGTCGTGCAAATGGCGACCATATGCGTGTTCCCAAGGTGGCCCGGGTTCGGTCCATTTTGGAAACAAATATGGACATCAATGTAGCAAAGGTAATTTTCAAAATTTCTGCTTAAATATCAGAATAATTTATTACCATTTATTGTTAAATTTATAACAAATAAAAGTTAATTTTTTTTATTTAATTATTGAATGGTATTATAGTTTTATTTCCCTATCAGAAAAATCTCACGAAATCTAAATGAAACTTTTGTTAATTCTTGGCCTAGTTATTGCTATAAGTATAAACATAAAGTATTGAACATTGTAATACTCTTCTAGACGTAAAAATAGTTTTCCGAGTAATTTTTTCACATTTTAAAAGTGATTTCAATATATGGGCCACCTATGGAACACTATGCGCCAAAGATGGCCCACCGGCTACAATTTTGAAATTGCATTATAAAAGTAATTAAATTTCATTTTACGAAGAAAATCTATCCTATTAAAATTCGAAGGTAAACAAACATACGTATCTATGTCCTTCTATCTTCTCACGAACCACTGAATCCTGAAACTAGCCGTAAGTACCAAAAGATGGAAAATAATCTAAGGAATCCATTTCGACTATTTAAATTCCGAAATTGTAATTAGTTAAAAAGATATTAATTAAAAACGTCAAAATTAACGAATTGACGTGCTGCCATCTATTAGCAGCATGGTGAATTCATTTACGGCAGATTCTTTTTTTCCTATTATTAGTTTTCGCATACGGTGTTTCATTTTTTTTATTTATTTAACGGAAGTTGGTATTTCTTTTTGAGCGAGTTTCTGTGTTTGGATTTATTAACAATGGAAAAAAATTGTTTTCATGCTTTTTCTCTTTTTTGTATTAAAGTGTTTAACTTCGTAACATTTGTTAGGGAAAGTAAGTGACAATATTTGTTGATTGTAGAGAAAAACGGAGGCGGGGCATATGAAAATATATGGATCGCAAGGTCTCAGGTGACTTCACTTCTCTCCGCCCGGGAATATCCTATTTTTTGTGATAGCCCGTGCAACACCGGGCCACACAGCTAGTTATACTTAATATGTGTAGGAGATAAGTGTAAAATGTTACAAAAAATCCAGCCACAGACATCTAATCAGAAAATTCTGAAAAACCCTCAAACCTTAAGTATGGCCACCTTTGGCTATCCCGTGTTGCCTTTAAGCAAAATGCCCAATTTCTTCTTCTAAAATCTTGTGAATAAGAGTGAAGCTCTAATGCCTGTTGTTGCCAATAGGATACGCAATGAAAATGTTATAAAACCAATTTACAATATATATGTGGGAGCCTGAGTGCTGATTAAAAATAAAAATAAATTGATGGCTTTCACTTGTGGCTGCATCTTTTTAGCTTTGTTCCTACGCTCGAGAATGCCCTGTTCTATTCTACAATGTTGAAGGAAATTCCTTATCTGTATTATTATTTATTAGAATTCATCTGTGTTTGACACCAGTGGCCAATGCAGGATTTGGGTCTGGGGGTGAGGTCATAAAAATTTTGTATCGTCGTGACGTATGTCAAACCTCATGGCTTATGCAAACCAAAAAACTTTAACTTTACAGACTTTACTCACCTGACAATAAGCAACAGCACCTGACAAAAGCACTACAATACTGTTGCAAAATCTTTCAGTGGGTGTACGTTGTAAACAGTCCAACACGCAGGATAATGGAGAATGAAGGTTTATTTAAAAATATGCAGGAAAACACGTAGCACAGGTACAGGAAACAATAGTTCTTGCACAGATCACCAATGTAAACAGACAACAATTCACAGGTAATGACAGTTCAGCACTTTGATATTTAACAACACAAACAGTCAGCAAATAACTTAGTAACGACAGTAACTGCACATTCAATAGCGCTCAGATCATCAGCTTCCTAACTCGCACTGCGGACGAAACTCTAAAGCCGCTCCCAATGGATCAACGCTACTACATCTCGGCGTCTAGCAGCTTACTAACTCGCACAGCGGATAGAACTCCGAAGATGTTCGCGCTCCAAGCCGATCACAGTCGATCAACACATACTCCGTCATCCAAGCGCTCTCCTTATATAATTTCCCGCGGCAGGCCGTGACGTCACATGGAATCTTCTAGTACATTCAAGCGTATCTCCTCTGCTAATAGAGATATCGAGAAGATTCCAGCACCTTTGAGATCCCATATTTCGTTGCCAAATTTGTCGCCAAGTCGCCAAGGTCGGGGAACCAGACGTGGCTGTTGCTAGTCATCCCATACTTATCCCTGTAAAACTCTATTCCCAACCATGAAACTCCCATTGCTGGGAAGCGACTTTCCATGCTTGTAACAATACTTTCGATAATTTAATAAAAAATACAATAAAATAACTAGCCAAAAAAATGTCTTCGACCGCGTCAACTCTACAATTAGAAGTAGAATGACTAGAAAAGAAGGAAACTGTTCGAGCCTATTAGGCCAGAAAGCACGTTTTTTTTCATTTTTTTTTAAAAAGGGGAAATTAAGAACAAACAATTGTAGTGATTTTAAATAAAATCAAGATTTCTATCTTAGTTCTGGGGGGTGGGCTGCAGCCCCATCACAGCCCCCTAGATTCACCACTGTTTGACATTATACAATTTTATGAAAGCAATTTTTTTTCTGAAATAAAGTCCAATGTTGTCAGTCGGTAAAAACCTGTTTTTTAGCCTTAAATCATACTTAGAACAAAATGGGATTTTTTAAAGCATTGTTCCCAAGTTTTATTTAAGAAATGGGAGTCAAAAACATTTTAAAATCAATTTTAAAAAATCGGGTTGTTAAGGGTTAAAATCCACAAACTTCTCTCAAGTAAAAATAGAGCCTACATCCCCTATCAATTTGCCTGATTTCCGAGTGGCTCATTTCTTTGAACCTCCTTTACCCATTCCCGGTAGAAGCGGGGCTAAAAAGAAACATTTTTTGATACTCCCCCAAATCCGAGTGCCAGCTATGGATACTAAGTAGCCGCTGCGACAACGAACGAACTCAACTCTGTCACTGGGAGGGGGGTGCCAGTGTTCGATTCCTGAATGCTAACAGGTTCATTACTGCTCTTGTGAGCAGACGAAAAGCAAACGCTTCTGGGAGCCTACCCCCACCCCCTTTCCCAGTACCTTTGTAAATACAGGAGACGGGAGATCTTTTTCGCTACATTTCCTAAAACGGGAAACGAGGGCTCCCCTTTTTATTCCAGTCACATTCCGAATTCTGTATCAATATCGTCACGTGTTTTTTCACGTAATAAAATAAATAAATGAAAGGGAATCAACGACTGAAAAAAAGAGGGATGGTTCCCTGGTCTTTTCTTTTTTTTCTTTGTTTAATCTGATAGATGAATAAAAAAAGGCTTGTACAAAAATAGATGGGTAAGATGTGAGGTCTAAAAGCTTGGGCTTTGAATACCACTTCGGTTTCTTCGTAGAAGAGCATTGAGAGCAAATTTGAATAATCAATGGCATGAATAATCTACAAGGATACTCTAATCCGTATGATAAATAGTAGTGACAGACTTCTGCGTTGAATAAGGTTGGTAAGAGTCTAATTGTAGGCGAATCCATTTTTTGAGTCACAGACAATGCAAAAAATGGGCAAGGAAAAGTCCCTTAAAATAGTGTTAGTCGCAGACTCTTCTCAGTCATTTTTGAAATGTTTTTAGTTATCAATTTAGTCCTAGGCAATGCTAATACAACATGTGCTTTTACATGTGGATAAGCTGAATGAAACATTACATACATGTAGGAATTGTATTTTCCCAGTCTAGCTTAAAAGCGCAAGTTTAATTCCTTCCTAATAATATTTTCTCACTTTCCGAACAAGCTCATTTGAATAATTGTTGTGTCAGCGGAAAGATATCGGAAGATAACGATCACGCGCTCTCTCGGTGCTAATCACGTGATGCGTGGGTGTTTCTCCATTAAAAAAACCGAGTGTAGTGTTTGAATCTTCATGAGATGACTTTTTGAAATCAATAAGAACGGTCATGCGGTAGGATTGGTCAGAATCGGCAGCTAAGGGGTCTTTTCCCTGTTAGCACGGCGGCGATGGGCGATGGCTGCAATTAAACCTTCCCACGAGGTGTAAGATGATATGCAACTAACTAACCTTTTAACAAGGTGTAAGTTGATATCTTAAGTAAGTAACAAACCCTAAATCCCTCTTGTGTAAAATGTAAATAATACCTGTGTAAATACCTTTCTAATATTATGTTTTAATAAATAAATACTTTAGTTTTTAACTCCTGTTTCTCATCCTTTATCTTTGGTGCATTTACTCCTAGAGTGTTCCTTAGATGAAGCATTTTTATCTGTAGGCGGGTTTGGAATTTAACCTTCCACCCTTTTTCCCACATGTATAATAAAAATTAAAGTTTTTTAAAACACGCTTTTATTAGTGTACTAAAAAAAGATTTTGCTTTTAAATATTTTTTATTAAAAATCTGGTGGACAAAACCAAAACATGTAAAAAAACTGAAGCGTGATGTGGTGATAGAATAATTCAAAGTAACTTGGAATTTTAATTCCATTCATATTATATTTATAATTTTTAATGAATGCTTAGTAATTTTCTTTTTTTTATATTTTTCGTTGTTTAATTTCCTTTTAGTATTGTTTACTACGTCTCACACTTTTACGGCTTGTTTTGACGTCTTTATTTTTGATAAAAAAATTATTTTCTTTTTAACAATACAAAAATAATATCGTACTTTAAAAAAAACTTTTCATTTTCATTATTTTTTTCCTTTCTTGTCTTCAATATATTTCATAGCTCATTATTTATTGGGTAAACCTGGAGTTTAGGGTGCGTACTATTTTCTCGCCAATTTTCTTTGGCGCAATTTTATTTGCCGTCGCCAAACACTGTTTAGGATGCGCAGTGAGTTTTTTATAGGTCTCCTTCGTATTCGATGCCTACGGCATCTCAAAACGAGATCAGCACGCAATACCTTCGGCATTGCAAGTGTGCACCGGGTAATTTTTTTTAATTTAAAAAAAACATAAGCGGCTTTGCTTTTATCAAAGCGGGCCCCTCGTAGCTTCGCTTTTTCATTGAGAAACGAAATACGCAGGGAAAGCACGAACACAGAAAAAACACGACGTCAGAAGACGACTAAATGGAGCAAGGGAACCATTGTTTTCAGGAAAAAACATTCCTTATTCGATATTTTTTAAGCCATAATCAGCAACACAGAGGAAGAGAATTAGCAAATTAAATGAACAAAAATCTTCAGAAGAGAAGCGAATGGTTATTGACAAAAATCGTTTGGTAAATGATCAAGAATTCCAAACGAAGTATTATTCAAATTCGTAGGCAGACCAATCAAATCGAAGAGAGCAGACAGTGGACCAATTGAAATGAGGCGAAATTAAGGGCATGCGCCGTAGATCGTCTAAGCAAATCACTGTCGGCGCATGCTCAAATTACGCCGAAAAAAATTTGCAACTCGCGTCCAAAACAAATGTTCTGGCACTCTCTCTCTTGGCGACAAACAAATGGCGAGCTTAAGGGAAACGAGGCGAGTACGCACCCTAAACTCCAGGTTAACCTATTATTGTTGTTATTATGGAATCTTGTGATCAATTTTTTCTCAAATTCACGACAGATGGCGCCTCTGTATAGTAAAAATTTAATAAATAATGAATCGATTACCTGAAAATTATGCTTCGGAAACAGAAAAATATTATATTGTCGTAGGGAACTTACATATACAGTAGGAGGTACAGAATTCTATTACATCAAGCAGTGAATAAAAAATCAATAATAATATTTCAGTTTCACATATATGAAAGAAATAAAGTTAAAGAGCGTAAAAAAAACGAAATACAGTGTGATATTTGTAACAAAAATATATTTATTTCTAAAGGTAATAAAAATTAGAGTGGCAACGCGATTTTTTCCTTAACGAACGTTGCTTACCAACGCAGAAAAAAAAAGATGTTAGTTTTTAAAAAATTGGATGTGAATAAAATGCATTGAATGAGATGTTGTACATAGTTAGCAAAAGATCTGTTTCTGTGAAAAATATATGAAATAAATGTGTTGTTTTTTATAAAGAAGTCTGACAATGCTTCCTGCAATACAGAAGAACAGCTTTTACCAATTCAATCACATGATTTTTTTTTGATGGTGCCATGGTAATGAAGTTGAAATTCTAAACAGAATGTCAAAAACTTATAGAATTGTAAAATTTTTAATAATTTATTCAAGGAAATTGAACAGAGAATGATCGTGATAAATTACAGTTTTGTTGAACAAAATGTAAATTAGATATGAACCGGGCTAATAAACGATTATATCCTTTGGATATAAAAATCCCAAGAAAATTTCATCGGAAAAAGCTGCAATAATAGTTCTGTGAGCAGTAAACCTCGGCCCCCCCCCCCTCAAGAAAGTCTTCATCGTAGCCTTTCGATTTAGCCACTTTTTAGAATGTGAATTATTTACATAAATCTGTGCTTTTATCAATATTCACAAAAATACAATTAAGTGTTCCGGCATTACCAGAATGACCCACCATCTTGGAACAGAATAATAATAATAATAAAATCTTTACAAGTACGCCATTTTGAACGACTTTAAGGAATATTCATTTCAAAAGAGAAGAAAATCGAACAACGCTTTTGGTCGACACTGCGCGCAAATTAATTCACAGATAGACGAAATGCTGATCGGTCGAGTTGAAACAAGACCTCTCTCTGCTGGGTCAATTAGTAAAGTTCTGAAAAACTCGAGCATTTTATCTTTATTATTAGTTTATATTTGTCTTTACTATTTGCGTTTTCCTTATTATTACACTTTACGAGAGAAAATGAATTGTTCATAAATTCTCTATATTGTTTAACAACGGATTCGGAAACCCTCCGCGCTTTTGCGCAGGCTCCGAGAGGAGTTATTTTCATCAAAATAGGGGGAAAGTGAAGAATGGAAGGATGATGTTTACATTTCACTGAGCGTGATCTAACAAGGAATTCCGGAAATGCGCTCATATGACTCATTGCCTGACACCCCTTTCCGGTGTAAAATCGTCCAAAAGTGGTAGTCACGGAATCCGTTGATGAACTATACTAGCTAAACCTGCGCAGAACATATGCGCTTCGTTAATATGCACACCATGCATTTTCGACCCAGATTAGTGCATTCTGGCTTCGCATATTTACGGATCCTACTATGGTTTGGATTGAGGTCGCTTTTCATTGGCTCTCAGCGTCACTTGGCTTCGCTTGCTCCTGAATGATGTCATAGGAGCGCGCTTAGTTCGGATTTCGATTTTTGTCTTAGCTATTGTATCATGGAAAAACCAAAATTATCTTTTAATTACGATTACTTGGATATTGCTAAAGAGAATGATGAATTCGAGATAAAATAATTTTGGTTTCTCCATGATACAATAGCTAAGACAAAAATCGAAATCCAAACTGAGCGCGCTCTTATGACATCATTCAGAAGCAAGCGAAGTCACGTGACGCTGAGAGCCAATGAAAAACGACCTCAATCCAAACCATAGTAGGATCCGTAAATATGCTCGGGCTTCTGATGTTTCAGCTCACCAAAAATACAGAGCGCTTGAGTTATCGTCAGCAAAGAAGTTGCGCCAAGCTGGGCGATTCAGCGCTCCAATGAATTTCGCCAAAACAGAAAAAAGTGCCAAGTGGTGTGCGTATAAAGGAATAGTACTGTATGTTCCGATGGCAATACAATATTTTAATATTTTCAAAATTTTAATAATCAATTAATCTCTTAATTTTATTTAGGTTTGATTCGATATGAGAAGCGTCATCTAGTAATTTGAAAGTAAATTGATTTCATGATTCCATAATATTAATCGATTAACTAATAATTAAGTTCTGGCAACATTTGAAAAGTGCATTGTCATCGAGAATATACAATTGTACCAAATTTCTAAATTATAGCACAACAGGAAGTAAGTGAGAATTAGTTAGGTAAATTCCATCTTTGCAAACAGGAAACAAATTAAGTTAAATAAAAGTAATTCTCTGAATAATAAATATTATTTTTAATCATCATGTTTCAAACACATTTTTCTGAAAAAAAAAATTCAGATTAAAATTAAGCAAAAATCATCCACTGTGCTAAAAATTGATTGCTACTTGGTGAAAAACCGACCGCAAAATTCCATCTTTAAAAACATGGAACAAGTCAAGTTAAATAAAGATTTGTAGAATTTTTTAATGAATGGAATTTTACGTATGTTGTATGCGGTTTGAAACTTTGAATTAGGAAAAGGTAATTTCGAGCAATTGAGTGACATATTTTTCTCAGAATGCTGTTCAATTAAAAAAAATATGTATGAGTTTTGAAATCTTTTTCCATAATTTTTTAAAAAATTGTACAATAATATAATAAACAAACTTTTCTAAATGAGTTCTCAGAGTTCTTAAAATCCTTTCGGTACGAAAAAATAGAATCTTTATTTAAATCCAAATAAATCCTGATTTTTACTGATTTATTTTTAAAATGTAAAAATTATCTCAACTTTGTGAAAATCATTCCATTTTTAGATTCAATAAATTTAGTAACAATTTATACTTACATTAATGTACTAAAAATGTAGATCGTCTTTTATTTTTTAATTATTTTCTATTTTTAGTATTTAATTCATAATACATTGTCATAAATATTATGTAGTCTTGAAATCAATTTTTATCAATTCACTGACAGATCGCGTCACGAGTATGGAATAAAAATTTAATTCAATTAATCGATTAACTGATATATCGATTAACTGAATCTATTAACTGAATATATTAAAATAGTGTGTTGTCACGAGAGCATAAAAGTGGACAAAATTTAAAAGATGTGGCTCTCCAGGAAAAGAGTGGAAAAATCGATTCCAAAATTCCATTTTCACGAACAGAGAACAAGTCAAGTTAAATAAAAATGTGTAAAAAGCATTCTACGCTGAAACGGCAACAAAACAACCCAGATATCTAATGAAATTTCAGAATCCAAAATTATCGAATCGAATTCATCGAATAAAGTCTTTACAGTCATAACGACGCATAGCTAGGCTATGTTTTATTATTTTCGAAGCGATTCGAACATCTTGGAAGGAGCCGGCCGAAAGAAATTGGAACGAAAGAACGCCGACAATAAAAACACGAGAAGGGAGGGAGGAGGACAAACAAAACAGAATGACAAAAAGGCTAGAAAAGGGAAGAAAAAGTGAAATAAAAGCTTTGTCTCTTGGAATTCTCGTGTTTTGTGGTCCTTGTAATCGAAGTGTTCGCAAATCCATTTTATGGACCTCGCGTCTTTATGGAACGGGATACGACCGCCATTTTGAGCGATGGGCTAGAAGGAGAGTGCACGTTCTCTTCGAACCAAACATGTATAAACGTATGTTCCAGAGAGAGAAAGAAAGAAAGAACGTCGCAGAAACGACACTGCTCTAGAAAGAATACAACGGAGGACCCAGAACGTTACTTTGCGGAACGCTTCAATGAGTGCGTTCTCGCTCGTGAAAGAAC
>BGPR01049683.1:0-11244 GCA_013235015.1 Araneus ventricosus
ATTCCAAACACCATTGTATTCCCTGAATATATTTATTTATAAATATTGAACAATTCTTTTAATATCATTTGTTAACACTACTGTGAAGTAAAAATGAAGGATAGGAGAAGAAATCGAAAATGATAGGTATGATGTTTGGTGGGGTAAATAATATAATCAGAAACATTCTTGCTATTTTTTTTAATGAGTAAACGCAACAAATTATCTGAAGTTTTGTCGAAATACTTATAATTTCAGTGTGTGAATGATATCGAGAGATTAAAATGTTGATTAACATATACTAACTTCAATCGAATTTTCGTTAACAAAGATAAGCTTAAAAATTAATGAAAAATTATACTTTTGCTTTCAAGATCTGTAAAAATTCATTTCACCGAAATTACATTTTAAGCTTCCTTTATGGTGATTATACACACTCAGCAAGTTTTACTTTTTTAAAGAATGAACTGAAGTCTGTTTCGATATCATATAACGTAACTGTGTGAGTTGTTTGTGTAGAAGTGTAAGTGTTTCTGAAATATTTAATAAAGAGACATATATTGTTTTAATGATGTTAAAAGCATAAAATACAAACTTTTATGCCCTCTATAATTTAAAGGGCATTAAATATTCTCAATCTTTTGTTTTGTATCCATTTCCGCAAAAAGTTTTATTGTCACTTTTCTGTAAAATTCGATAATTATCATTTATATTTTAAAGTAACTTCTCTACCACAAATACTATAAATATCTCTAAATATCTTGACAATTATTTTTTATTCTAAAATTGTCAATAATAATCTAGTTGAATGTTTGAAACTTTCTTTGGAAGTCGCACAAAATTTTGCTCTTCAAAATTTGCGAGAAATATAATATTATTTTTCAAACATAAAAGCCATTAATTTAAATCTTTTTTACACTTCCTCTGTAATTTATAAGTCATTCAAGAGGTAAATGTTTATATGCTTCATGAAAGTAACCTAAGCAATAATTAGAATAGTTACAACTTTTTTATTGTTTCCAAAACTGTTAGAAAGATTATACTTTACAATTATTGCGTCTTCTATCTGCCACAAAAGATATTATAAATTCAAAAATTTGCATTTCTAATTATAATTGCATTATAAAAATATGACTACTATCATAGAATATATTCAAATAATTTTTGTCAAAATATCTTAAATTTCTTCAAAACGGGCTGAATACGCTTTATTCAAACGATAAACATACAATAAAATATTTACACTTTCTAAGTTCGTGAACCAATCATTTAAAGTTTTAATAACATTTAAACAAACCATATTTGCATATATATGTTTTCCTAATATATCTATAACCGCAAGCATTTTACTTTTCCTCCAGACATTATAACAGGGTAGCTAAATTAACCGTTTTTACGTCCTGTTTCATTCGATAGGAGGATAGAGAAGTATATTTAAAGTGTTTGTATCTGAATATGTTCGGTGCTATCTGCACTCAATCTACTGAGCAGGTTCGCATTCGGGTTCAATACATTTCGCCATTCAACTTTTAGTAAAGCGTACAAGATTTTTGCATTTAAGAGAAGAGAGAGTTTGGATGAATATTATAGTCTTACACTTGTGTGTGAATGTTGGTGAATATTTATGATATACATAGCTGTTACAAGCTGAAGAACTTTTTGGTTCTTTTGATTTGGCTTAAGATTTCAGATTTTGGCGTTGTTCTATAAAGCACACGTCTATTTGTAAAAATAAAAGCTATACATGGATATTCGGTCAATTTGGTGAAAATAAATTAGTTTTTTCTGGTGCCATTAATTATTGATTGTTTCAAAGTACATGTTAAGCCAAGTTGTGAATTACAGAATTTTAAAAAAATTCCGATTTCAAATAATCATATGCTGTATCATATGTATTCCATGAATAAATACTTATGTGTGAATATAGTGTTATTTTATTCTGTCTCAAGCATTATTTTCGATGAATCATTGGAGTTTTATTTATTTATTTATTTTTTATCACGGAATAAGTTATGACTGAAGGAAAATATCTGACAAGGAGGAATGTTATACATTCGTTTAATGAAAATGTTTACATTTAACCTGTAGTCTAAATATAAGTAATATAACAATTCACAACAGTAAATTTTTAAGTCGCACCTATTCCATAATGTTTATTTAACACTAGCCGTCTTCGGCGACCATCTTGTTTGCCGGGATTATGATTTCAATTGAATCTTGTATCAATTTATATCCATGGCTGCTTTAACAACGTGATTTGAAGCTTCACATTCTGGTAGTGAATGACCTTGTGCTTATTCTGTTCATTGTCTACATAAATGTCCCTAATAGATTCAAATAACTGACCATGCCATGTAACATCTAATTGCACGTTGCCGGCGCCATCTTCACTTTCTTATTTCTCTCACAAAATATGTATTTGATTTCAACATTAAAATGGCGCAGCCATAATCGTTCAGCTTATTGGATATATATCTGAACATACATAATATTTCAGAGAGCTTGGTTTAGAGATTCCATAAAGATTTTAATGAAGTAAAATATGAAAGCAAAGTGTATTAAGATATTGCCTCAAATTTCAACATTGAAAGAGAAACACGCAATTAAATGTTTGTTTAAACAATAAGAACGGTTTGAATTGCGTTGCAACAATGAAAACTATTTTTGTAAATTATGCCAAAAAATATTTTAAAAGGCTATTAAAATTATAGAAAAAATTGTATGGCAACTTAATTGATATTATTGAAAAGGTAATTTTTTGCACTTTCAGAAGATCTAAAAATGATTTTTGTGCTATACTCTGTTCGTAAGTTATTAAGTAAAAACGCCAAAATTTCGCTTAATTTTTAATTAATTAAAATTTCAAAAACCGGGCTTCTAGGTGCACATTCCCTCCCTCCAAAGTATGTCTGTGCCAAATTTCGTAGCTCTATATCCAGTGATCTGATCCACAGACACACACACATTCTCCTTTATTATTAGTAGAGATTAATTTATTTGTTGTCTTTTAATGCTTGATCATTTGTATCTTTTAACTTTCATTGTTTATTAATCGTTTATTTATTTGTTGTCTTAATAATAATTATTGATTTGTTCAATGAAATGAAACATATTAAAACTATGATGTTTCTCTTTCAGATGTAATTAGCTGTTTATATACTTTCTCGAAAACAGCCAGATTTTAATAATAAATAGAGTAATCGTAGAAAGGGATTGTAAAATGGCTGATTTTTGGCATCGGGCACTTTTTAATATTAAATTCTATAATATTTATTTATTATTATTTGTTTCTTTTTTGTATTTTCCCTTTTCTCCATTTTTCCATCCAAAACTTACTAAGAACATTCCTATTCTAGCTCTATAGTCTTTAATGGTGCTCAAATGAAAGTACGGAGTCTTTCTCTTTCATCTGATGAATCTATACTCAATAGACTTATGGATGAAGATGCTCTTTTCTGTTTTTGTTAAGCTTTATTAATCGAATCTTCTGCACATTAATCAATTCATATTATTGAAATAATTTACGGATTTCAAACAAAACTGAATATCAAGATCATTGACAAATAAAGTGCTAAAATGATCATGGTAAGTTAGGTTGGAGTGAAAAAATGAAAGTCGTGAATTTGCAATGCCTATGTGTGGAAAAGTTGCCTATTAAAGACTATTTATATTCAAAAATTGTTTTCGACTACAACTCCTAAATGACATCTAATTGTGAAAGTACGCGAGCAAGCTAAGATGAAAACTCTTTTGGTTTTTCTTAGATTAATTGTTGAGAGTTTTAAAAAGATACTTTGATACGACATTAAGGGGTGTTGGAACCCTAAGTCTGAAAATGTTAAATTGGCCACTTCGATGTACCTTTTCTCAAAACCCGTTATATATTCATGTTTGAAATTTTTTTATTCAAGTAAAGTACATTTTTCTCATTACACTAAGAACATTTTTTTAAATTCAAAAATTTATTTTTTACAGATTTTTTGTGTCAAAACAAAAAGTGTTAAATTGGCCACTTCCTTGTACCTTTTCTCAAAATCTGCTACAGATACATGTTTGAAATTTTTGATAGAAGTCAAGTACACTTTTCTCATTGTACTTAAAAGAGCTTCTGGTTAATTTGCAATTTTTTTATAAAATTGCAAAATACTTAATTAGACATAGTGAAATTTTACCCTATTTTGAAACAAAAAAATTGTAAAAAATAAAGTTTTTAGTTTTTTTAAAAAAAAGCTCATTTCAGTATAATGAGAAAGGTGGAATTTACTTGTATAAAAAGTTTCAAGCATGTATCTATAACAGATTTTAAGAAAAGGTACACCAAAATGGCCCATTTCACATTTTTTGTTTTGACACAAAAAATTTGTAAAAAATAAATTTTTGAATTGTTTTCAAGAAAATCATTTCAGTATAATTAGAAAGATGTACTGTACTTGTATAAAATGTTTCAGATATGCATCTATAACAGATTTTGAGAAAAGGTACATCGAATTAACAGGGTTAGGGTTAACGGAGTTAGGGTTCCTACTCCCCTTAATTCAATATCATTTCGATAGACTTTGCATCAAATGATTCAGAAGGAGAATAAACTAACAATCATGATATTGGAAGGCGAATATCAAACTGGTAACACCTGCAGAGCAAAAGAATAGACTCGAGTTAGAGGTCAAGAGAACAATTGGATAATGACTGTTGTTTTGTCTAAATGACACACAGAAATGTTGTATTTATTCGTTTAGATCATTAATTCAGTGCTTATCAGTTATTGTATTTATTATGTATAATTAAATATGATAATTAAGAAAGCTATTTATTATTTGAACAATCTACAAGGCAGTCTTATCCATTGGAATTCTTGGGTGCCATTGATACAAAGGCGCCTAAAAATTTACTGCACTGATTGTGCTTTAATTTTAAGCCTGAAAATTTCTAATTATAATTTTAAAATTGCTGAAAGTAAAAATATTATTCGGGCTTATAACCAGATAGCTATATAATTTGTTATCTTACATAAACACCTATATCAGCTCAAAAAATATTCATACATAGACAATAAGTGAGAAAATCCTAAATTTTTTGTTTAATACAAGTCACCTATTTTATCACTGATAAAGTATGCAGATGCACGCTGACACCTACGAATATCAGTAATCTACTATAACAGTGCGTAAGATTCAGTTCTTTAATGATACGATAAAGCGCTATATTAAAGAATATTAAATGATGCATTACTATTTGAAAGTGTACGGTGATTATTTTGAATACAATAATACAGTTTATACTTTAGTGAATATAACTATAATTCCTAGTTACAGTTCCGATTGGGCGTAATTACTGTTGTCCGAGGCTCTCAAATTTGTTAAGACGGTCTTGATAAACTATGCTGTTAGCAAGCTAATAATAAATACGTGGGAAAGTGTCATCTTTAAGAAGGACGCGTTTTAGGTTTACTACAGAAAGCAAAACTCGGACCATAACTCGGAGAGCAAGTACGAGGGCTGTTCGATAAGTCCTTTCCAAGTCTATCAGATGACAGCCCTTGACTATACCTAGTTTATTTGTAGTTACCACTAACTCTTGAAGCGTATCGCATAAATTCTCACTCAGGTATATCAATTAGGGCGTGTTTAACGATTGTTTGAATCGATTTACCCATTCGAGATGGCGCACTGTTTTGGAGACCATCTCCAGAAGCTGAAATGGGTTTTTGCTTTATATTGACCATTTTAAATAAAAAAACATGTTTGCAATATAAATCAGTCATTTCGTAACTCACTTCGTACAAATAAGATGATTGAACACCATGTGTGCAGGTCGCTCCTCAGAATAGTTTGACGTGAAAACGTCTTTCCGTTCGTCGGTCGAATTTTCTTGTGTGACAAAATAACGTAAAAATACTCGTCAGCGGGTTGACCTCAAAAAGATTTATTTTAAATCACCGCCATCTGCCCATCTCTCAGTACCATCACTAACTTCAGTTTCAAGCTCTTCCATTTCACTTTCATTTTCATTATAATCTTCCGAATCAGTTTCCTCAAAAATCTCATCAAGTGTATCATCTAACAGTTCTGTATTCATATCCATGTCTTGATCAACAAAAGGAGGACATAAATAAATTGAAGCTAAAAAAATATCACAAATAAAAGAAACATTTAATTCATTGCAACAATAATACGTAATACACTATGATATAATAAATGTATAAAAATGCATTTGTAGCATAATTTATCGTTCACTTTTTGAGAACGGACAGAACTTAGGAAAGGAGGACTGTCCTACCAGAAGGAGGGAGGTTGATCACCTTAATTTTAGGGACTAAACTGAAACTCATACCAATTTCATGTTTACACACTTGTAAGGTAATTTTTATTTTAAACCAGTCTTATCCCGAAGGCTGCTTTTTCCATACTTACTGCTAATTACAATTCAATATCATTGCACACACGGTGTGCTACCCGTCTTTTTGGCTCGGAAATGCATTGAACACACAGTGTGCAATCCGTCTTGAATGGGTTAAGTACCGTGATTTCTGAAAGCTGGATTAAAAATAATTTTGAGTACCTTTGAAACATTAATTTCTGAAAGGGAAAATTCCCAAAGAAAACAAAGCTAAGCTTCACAAATATGGCGACTCTGTACCTTCGATTAGAACATTGCTGTAATAAACAAGCTCAAGCATCGTTGGACTAAATGTATGGACTATGTTGAAAAATAAATACTGCTTATTCAGAAACTACTATTTTCTAAATTTTACATACTTAAACTTCCTTACTATTTGCACGGAATTATCGAACAGCCCTCGTTTACACACATATAACGTCATATAAATGAAACGTAATAAAAATGAAATATTAAATGAATGAAGCACATCTAATTTCACATGTTTATTCAAACAGCCAATAGATGTTACATTTGCTTTTGGCAAAGCATATAATGTTGATACACTTTTCACATGCTACATTTGACTAGATTAATACATATCACGTTCTTACAGAAAAGCTACCTACTTATTTCCACAACCAAGATAGAAAATAAAAGACAAACTGATGCTCACATGAAGCCATAAGCATGTTTATAAATATTTTACAGATGAGTATCATGATGAATATCATTTACAAGTATGAGCAACATATTTACATTCAGATTTTACTTGAATCTGCTTCCAAACATATAAAAACATATTAAGCATTTTTATTTATTTGTCAGTACAAGAACTGTTACATTTTAATGCAACATCCTAAAATAGTGTACTTGAAAAGAATTATTAAAAGTTGAGCAGGAAAAGATATATAAAGTAGTATAATCTATAATATGGTAATTATGAAAAGATACATAAAGTAGTCTATGCATTTTCTACTTAAATCTGCTTGTAAACGTATAAAACATACAATGTATTTTTATTCATTTTTCCGTACAAAATCTATAATATTTTAATGCAACACCCTAAAATGTTTTGCAAGGAAGGAAGTTTCCAAAATTCGGAAAGAAAACTGTATAAAGTAGATCCATAAATAATAAAGGTATACACATATCTATATATTTGCTATATCTTTAAAAAAATTCCTATATTTACTATCGATTTTCATTACATAAAAGCATTTCGGAGTATGCTTCTAGGATTACATTTCCTAATAGACACCGTCCAATATAAAATGCCATTGTGATTTTTCAGAACAGTTTAAATATCTCTTGAATTTTTTCAAAATTTTTCTTACACAATGTTAAAAGATAAATATATGACACAGAAAAAAGAATTCTCGAAATTACCAACTATCTCATTTGCTTAAGATATAGTTCCTAATACAAATGAATTTATATCACGTATGCGAAGCATTTATCACTTTCAAAATGTCAGTTTATATAAATAAGTCAGAAAAATAATCATTTCGAAGGATAAAACAAGCCACCTTTTAATGCTAAAAACTGCTAATGTATGAAATATAACACTGAGTTTGTAATTGAATTTTGGATGAAACTTAAATTGAAATGACATGTCATAAAAATACTTTTATCATCTATTATGTATGTACATACACCTGATCAGTTGCTCAGGATCATAAGCAATCGCTATAGTTACATAAATACATACATTTCCTCTTGCATTCCATTAATTTACAATATACAGTAGGATTATTAGTCAAAGAAAAAATCAATTAAGCACATATGATAAATAATAATCTACATTTCAGGAAATACATTTATTTTCTGACGTTTAGTAAAACATTATTATATAAAAATAAGCCTGAATTTTAAAATGTTTCGTACGTCTAGCAAACCTATTTTAAGAAAAAAATATAATAAAATGTTTAAAGGAAAAAAAGTACTATATAAGAAATATCCAATAACAAGAAAACCCATAAAATTCTACAATACATCAGCACATGAAATTTGTTCCTACGAAAAAGTATAATCTGTGAAACGTTGTCTGGTTTTTACTTAGTTATTATAAGTTTATATGAGAGTTTTGATACATGAAGGCACAAAATATGAAGTTCTAATACTTTAAGTCCTTTAAAAACATTCTAAAATATGTTTTTTCAGTAAAACTTCGAAAAATACCTCTTTGTTGCTCTACATCGGAGCTTCTTTATTTTTTCTGGCAAAACAATTTTTGTAACTCAAAATTCAAAGAATTAATTATACTTCATTAATGAATAGTTAATGATAAATAAAAGGAAATAGGAAAGGATTTAGGATAATTGTTCAGCAAAATTTTGATGGAATGTTTTAAACTGCAAATAATTTTCTTTGCTATTTTTGTTGATAAATAATAAAGAATCTGAAAGAAGAGAGCACTAAGTAATTTTTCGCGACCTCCTTTGGAATCGCGAACCACAGTTTAAGAAGCCTTGCGCCAAATAAAACCAATAAAGGCATATAAAATCTTGAAGAGAAATATATATAAATTTATCTTCCATTGTCCCTTTTTTGGGACGCTTTTGTCCTTTATATTTTCATCTAAACAGTGCAATTTTTAGCTTTGGTTGTTATATCTCAATGTTGGGATAATTGTTCAGTAAAATTTTGATGGAATGTTTCAAACTACAAATAATTTTTTTTGCTATTTTTGTTGATAAATAATAAAGAATCTGAACGAAGAGAGCACTAAGGAATTTTTCGCGTCCTCCTTTGGAATCGCGAACAACAGTTTAAGAAGCCTTGCACAAAATGAAACCAAATAAAGGCATATGTAATCTTGAAGAGAAAAACTAACATTTATCTTCCATTGCCCCTTCTTGGTGACGCTTTTGTCCTTTAAATTCTCACCTAAACAATGCAATTTTTATCTTTGATTGTTATATCTGAATGTTGGGATAATTGTTCAGAAAAATCAAAGATGACAATGCTGATTTATAAAAAATCACTTGGCAAAAGCGTCATGTTAAAGGTTGAGTACAATCATGATGTTCATTCTGATGATGAATTAAGAACGATAAAAAAATATGATTCCGTTTCGTAAGACTTGAATATAATGTTAATTTCAAAGAACATTTTTATGCTAATTACAAAAAAATCATTGCTTTAAGCCGTTTATAGGATGTTACTGGCAAAAGATAGTTATTAATCTAGTAACAAAACATTCTTTACCTTTTCCTTACGAATGGTGCAGATACGGAGGGAAGATAGTACCGTAGTAGAACTCCCTCCCCTAATAAAAAAAAAAAATGAATAATAAATGCCGCACCACTGCTGATTAATATTTCAATGTCCCACTGAACCTAATCTCCCTATAATTACTGTCTTGAGGATATTTTACATTCCAACACTTTTGTTATCCTAAATGTGACGCCTAGGTTTGCTGCTAAGAGGAAAAATAAACCGAATACGCGCCTGAGGCAAAGAGGCGGCCCAGATGTGAACTTAGGAATGAATAAGAAATTGGTTAAAGAACTGTTTGCTTCTTCCGAAAATCCTGTTTGGGGTGCTGCCATTTTGATATTTCACTGTAATGTCATCTACATATTTAGTTAAATTCGCTCGACTTATTTACCTTTTACGAAAAGACTAAAATTGTTCAAGTCTCTTTTTTTCCCTCAGGCCATTTTGTATAATTGTGTAAGGCAAGTTTATTTTTTGAGATAATTGGAACGCTCAAAATAGATTCTGTATTCATAACATAATTAAAGTATATACTATTTTCCTTCTATCACTGGTAAAAAACACCAATCTGTGTTAAAATTATTAGAGATATGTTAATAGAATAGCAAGATTTTTGCGAATAACAACTGCAAATATCTATATAGTCTATTTAGAACGGCAGGACCTGTTGATTTTGTAATAAAAATTCATAGGCCAACAAAATGATTAAAAGATGTTTATGACATCGATAGAATGTTGCTCTTTTATCTAATTTGTGTGTATGTAATTTTTACTAGTTCCACAAGTCACAAAAGAGATCAGAGAGAAATATGATATATGCTGTTTTATGTTTTTCAGTTTTGATTCTTTGTACATAGTTTGAATATGTGATAGTATAATTTTGTAAAAAACTTCAAAATATGATGATGTTTCTCCTTATAAATCTTCACGTTTTCTACCCCTGTTATTTTTTTTTTAAATTTCTTATTACGTAATTAATAATTTTGTGATTGTTATATATGTGTTCCAGGGAATCAACTGAAAGTAGAAGGCAAGAAAACAACGATATTCAGATGCGTGAATTACATCATTGGAAGATTAATACCTGGATAAAACTACCTATTTTAGTGGTTATAGACATACAATCTGATTATATCATAAAAGTATATAATCGGTTATCATCACTCTTCACACTTGTATCCAGTGATTGCTAAGTATTCTTTATATAGCAATGTAAAATAAATATTTAATGAAATTTAGATTTTCAATGAAGACTCTACATCTACGAAGCTTGGCAATACAATAATCAAGGTCATTACTCACGTTTAGAAACATGTTCTTTTTTAGAAAAATACCGGAAGAGGGTTCACTGAATTGCATTGTATTGAATTAGGACGACACTGTAGGTCATTATACTGAAGTAAAACAACATAGTGCATAGGGAAACACAGTTGGGGATTTTATCACTGGTCAGTAATTTAATGGTCTTATAATGTGGTCGTTATAAATTTATGTTATAAGTGTATTTGCCCCTTATTTGGTTTTATTTAGCGTGCGTTTAAAACTGTGGTCTGCGATTCAAAGGAGGCGAAAATCTTTAGTGCTCTCTTTCAGATCTTTATTATTTATCAACAAAAAAGGCCAAGCAAAGAAAATTATTTGTAGTTTAAAACATTCCATCAAATTTTC
>BGPR01049684.1:0-11244 GCA_013235015.1 Araneus ventricosus
GATTCTAATTGGAATAGGTTTTCTGTCGAGGTAAAAGACTTTAAGGTTAAAATTAAAATTTTCCTCTGTGCTTGAACCTATCCCGGAAATTATAAATAAAAAAGGAAAAACATTTCACAAGAAAGAAATCAAAATTGTCTTTACCAATAAACTCTACCTTTCTTCAACATAGCAAAAAATCAGACGCTAACCAAAACAAAGGATATTTTTTATAGAGGTATCAGCACCATCTAGTGAGAGACCCACTAACTAAAAAAAATTAAGAACTTTTTGATACTTTTTATTTTTTATATAGTTTTATAATTTTTATAATGTTTTTGATTTTTATAATTTTTCCTTTCTATATTCAATGGAATTCACAGGCTGTCCTTAAGTTTAAAGTAGAAGTATTTATAGAGAATTGAGCTCCTAGCTTCATCTATAGAGAGAAACACTAATTAAAAAGAACATCCAAGAAATTGCTTCTATTTCTGGCTCTTTTAGCTATTACTTTCTATACTTACTCCAGATTCTATGTAATATAACTGTTTTAGCTAATCGTGAATGAATTTAGGAGTGGTAGAACAGCCTTGCGCAATTCTGTTTAGAAAAGACACTTTTTAGGTTTTAATCAAACTTTTTAGGCTTTAATCATAGAACAGGTAACTGTTTTACTTAATTATATTATTACTTAGGTTTCTTTAAACTTAGGTTTGGCCAGAGGCTCAGAAATTCCTAGTTACGGCTCTGATGTTGAGAAAAAATTTTTTAGCACAGGACGTTCAAATTTGTTAAGACGGACCTGGTTTACGTACACTCACAATTTGGGGAAAAACACTACATTAGGTTTGTGATAAAGCTGGGCATTCACCAGCAATCTAATCTATTGCATTTGGCACAAAGACCGGATTTTTTCTCACCCACTCAAGTCAAGATTTAGGCTGCTCATTCAAGGATGCTTCATAGCTCACTACGCTTCTATACCCATATTCCTCCACCCGCCAAACATTCTTTCACCCATTCTCTCCCTCTTCATACGGGTGTTTCTGCGTTTTGGAGATAGCACCCTCCCCTCCCCGCCCTCATTCCTCCAGTCCAACCGCAACTCCCACGCACTTTCCCCTTCCCCAATCCTCACCCCCACATACATGGATAATTTATCACCCGCTTCGACTAATCAAATTTCATTTTTATGGCCATGCATTCCAATGGAAAACCAACCTCGACGTCTGTCTACTCCAAGTTTAATCGGGATTGACCGAAAAATTGTGGTGCAATGTGTTCCAAAAAATGGAGTAGAACAGTGGTTAATGTCCCGCTTAACATTTCCTCCGTTTAGAGCAAAACGACAGAAGATAAAATTATCAAATTTTCATATTGTCCATTATTATTGTGCTGTAGTTGCGCAGGATGGCTTTTGTTTAGACATAATTAACTGAAATCTATTGATTATTGCATTTCCACCTGACGTAAGCATACGCACATAAATTAAGTGCTTCCGTGATCTGAAAACTGATCGAAAATTTTGATTACTTTAAATAACGCATTGAAATTAACAGTGTGAGGTAAAAAAAACTAACGTCAAGCCGAAAGTTCAAGATAGATCCTAATGTCCAGAGATATGAAGAAAAGAAAATTTCATTTCCACACCGCCTTTAAAATATAAATTGGTTTGAGTTATGAGGATGGAAGAGAATGTGACTAATGGGATCTCCCTCACAAGATGTCACATTCTTAGTTTAAAAAGCAGAAGGAAGAAGAAGCTGAGAAGCACTTTGCAGCCCCTAACTTCTATTAATCACCGCCATCGAAAATCATTCACTACAAAAAGTAATTCTTTATGATGAGGCAATAAATCTCTTAAGATATCCGACTAGGCTCGGAGAAAAAATTTTAAAGAAGCATTCAGGAAAAAGTCTTACAGAGTTACATAACAAAAATAGGCTTAAATAGTCATAATTAGAAAAAGAAATTCATTTTCATCAGTAGTCTTTGAAAATAATAATTTCTTTTCAAGAATTTTAATAAAATTTTCAATCTTAAGAAAAACAGCATAATTGAAAAAATATGTGATTTTAATTTCGCGTGTGTACTTCTCAAACTATCTAGAATGTAATAGACCACAAATAAAATTTATTTTAATCAATAACTATTCATAACATTCTAAATTGACGTCATTGACTTTTCGCCAGAATTAATCTATATTTCGATCTGAAAGTGACTGTAAAACATGACTGAAAAAAGCTATCATAAAATCTGAGGTTTATTACAACGTCAAAGTTTTTTGACACGTGTGTAAAAAAATTTCAATGAATTTTAATGAATTGGTTTGGGAATATCACGTTTTTTGTTGACCAATATTAGTCAAATTTTCATTTTTCAAAAAACTCACTTATAAAATATAATAGCACATTAGTTCAAAGAAATATTGAGGAATAAAATATTCAAGGAATAAGAATAAAAACAAAGACTGTTCTAGAATCTTAAAAGTTGTAGATTTTTTTTAGATCATAAAAAAAGTTTTTGAATTTTTCTTCGAAAATCGCCTTTTTAACCATGTCGGATACCTTAATTTAAATTATCCATCTTTCTATCTACAATAGTAAAGGAGTTATGTAGAAATTAAAATTCACACAGTCTAGGTTTTCAATCTTCTTATAACATATTACTAAGAGTTCAAAGAACAGCAAAACTCTGTCAAAACCTTCCGGAAGTGTTGTCATGAGAATCATTGCAATATATTCCTATAAAGAGTCTTCCTATTGACATTATAAAAAATACTTTTTGTATTTTTTTTATAATGTGAAATCGCTCGCAGTAGCTTTCAACGAAATTAAAGATGAGAACACTACGGTATTATTCCTCAACTAGCAAATCACCCGTCATGGTATGACGGATGCAAATTGCCTCTTCATTCGAGAGATTTCCCGTCAACGTATTTAAATAAATAAATAAGATAGAGAAATTGAAAACATATGTTTTATGACAGGAAATATTTTTTATTTACATATTATTTCCATATTTTCTTTATTCAAAAAACCTCTTGGTAACAACATTCCGTGTGAATTATTTTTCGTTGTTTAACAATTTTATTATAATTCAATAACCATGAAATCCTCAGCTTGTCGAACTTAAGTCAAAAGTTAAAATTTCGAAGGAATTCTTTTTCGAAATTCAAATCAAAACAAAGCACTTCTCTGCTTGCCAAACGTTATCACAAAACCAAAAATATTATCAAATTATATCATCAAGATTTCAATAAATGATCAGATGCATCGTGGCGTCCAAACTTTATCACGCATGATATACCACTGACGTAATTTACTACTTTCTATTATAAAACAGAAATTAATTTGAAATATATGATTAATATAATTTAAAATTTCTCGGGAACTATGGATCATAGCGAGATAAATTTTTTATCAATCGATAGAAAATTTTATTTCACAATTTTAGAGCTATTTAATCTGAAATTAGAACGACAATTACTTTTTAAATTTAAAATTACTGAAATTTAGGTTCTCTAACAATGAAATAATGCTGTTTAACGTCTCGCAGTGGTATGGTTCGAGTTTTATTATTGGTGACGTCAGAGCTTTACCGAGAGACAGATCTAGGCTATTATATTAGTAATTTTCTAATTTTTCGTTACATTATAAGAACAAACGCACAAAACGCGTCAAGTACAGAATTTGAAGCATTGAAATTTAAAATGCAAAGCGCTGATATGCTCAATTATAAATGCTTCAAACATTTTTTTTTTTTCAATTTTATTTTATAAAAAAAAAATGTAAAAAATATTCATTTCACAAACACGATGATCTTGTACAGATAGAATAATTTTAATTTGAATTCGGCACTAATTATAATTTTTGTCCGATTCCTTGATTATTAAAATATCATCTATAATTACCATTTAAAATGATCCATTCGAAATCAAATCTAGAATTTTAAAAAGTTGCTTTTATCTATGAATTTTTTTGTTCATCTAACTACACCTATACCTTGTGTCTTCAGTAGTGGTCTGAGAATATTATAAAAGGCTTTGAATTTGCTCGAGGACATTTCAGCAATGATATCTATTCAATCAAAAAGGAAACAAAAAAATTATTTAAAATTTAGCTTTCTAAAGAAGTTGAATGCTAATTTTACAACTGACTTTTAAATTTGATTGTGCAGTTCTTGGACTAAAAGCTATATATACCGTTTTTGTTAAAATTACTTATATACTAAATTACTACTTTCAAAGTAATTTAGTTTTAACATTTTAGTTTTTATCACTCTATTAATTAAAATTATGTACTGTTTATTAATTTGTTAGATATTAATAAATGTTCAGATTAAAAAATTCTTTTCTCATAATTTGTTTTATTACAATGACGTTTTCTCTTAATTTAACGCTGTAAGGTGGAATTTCTCGATTTTTTCAGAGTTCCCTATAATTTTTAAATAAACCTAAATTTACTTTACTTCGACCCAACAGTTTCGTATTCGCTATACTCCATTGTAAATTCCAAATTACCTATTTAAATAAAACAAAAAGACATTGAAATGCTTACTTACATGTTGGGAAGTTTTTTATTACATCAGAAATCAAGTTCTTTGAGACTTCAATGTAAGTCAAGGACCCACACTCTGATTCATCTGTGGAGTTTATATCCTCATCTGAAAAAATTAATTAATTAGGTAGAAAAATTATTTCTTACTGTAAATATTTAAGTACTGTAAATATTTAAGATGACCAAGAATTAAAATGCAGATGTATGTTAGCATACAAAACATACATCTGCATTTTAATTCTTGGTCATCTTAAACATTGAAAAAAATTCAATTATCCAAATCATATATATTTTCTGTAGATATTTGTAAGGTTTTCCATACATTCCATTCATACATTTTATAAACTAAAATTTTGAGTTTGATAGATGAATGAAATGGTGATCTTAGAAGTTAAATATTTGACTAGAAGTACATCATTTAATCATCATGACTTTTCTCTGCTCGATAGTTGCATCAATCGTGTTTATAAGGGAGGGATGGAAAACTCGAGAGAGTGACAGTTTAAGTTATCGCAGGAAGGCAGCCTAATGCAGAAAAAGAATATTAATTAATTGGCTTTCATTTTAGGGAGTAATATTAAGCTTTACCTAAATTCAGTCGAAGCTCCCCATTAGGTCTGCTGAACCCACTAAATTACTACTGCAGAATCCATTGAATTTATTTTAAAAAGTCGTGTTTTCATTTATATTCCTGTATCCGTACTTTTCCCCTCTGAGAGCTCGATGCTCAAGAAGACCGAAAAGTAATAAAAAACGAGAAGAAAAGAAAAAAAGAATCATCAAATTAGACATGCATAGGATTGGGCCTGACAACCAAATAGTTTTGGGGAGCACTGAAATTAGTTTATGGCGTACATATAAGTGATGTGAAAGTCGAAGACGAATAGCTACCCCTTCTTTCTTTGAACTTAGTCAGACATGGATTTTGGGATGCCCCTGCTCTGCTCTCTGTCGAATAATGCTCTTTTTCCTTTATTTCCTCTCAATTTAATTCGAGTTTCCCTTCACATTCTTGATTTGATTTTCTTGGAATTTTTTCGTTCCCTGTTTTCAATTTAATGTTTTCCTTTGATGTTACTATAACGAGAACTTAGCTTCAAACGAGAACAAACGTTGGTAATTTTCAAAAATACAATTCGGTGGATTGTATTTACAGATTTGGAATATTGTAAAGGTAAACTATTTAAAAAATTGTATTTCAATTATATGTTATTGATATATTTGTAGAAATGCTCTCTCTTCTTAGATGAACGGCCACTGCTTTGGATAGTTTGCGAATGTTCACATTTTGAAATATTTTTGTAAATATTTCAATAATTGCATTGTTTGACGTTTTCCTAATTTAACAAATGTTAATAAATTCAATATTATTCTCTAATAACTCTTTTTAGTAACTTATTTAAATATGTATATTATGTCTGGATCGCACAAAATTATACTATCGAACTGCAGTCTTAAATGAAAAATCGGTGTAAGGGAATAAATTTGTCTTCTAATATCTCTGTAAAGTTTTGATACAGAAGCGTGCATCCTTCTTTGGTCGTAGATGTATGTAAGTGGAATATTTTTCTGATTGAGATTTTTATGTTATGGGGACCGTATAAAAATTTGCTTCAGACATTTTATTATCAATCCCCACAGTATCTAAAGTGTTTTCATACACATTCCCACATTAGTTGATTCAACTTTTTTATCGGAAGTTTCGTTTAATATTTAAGGAAATACTTATTTGTTTCACTTGTTTGGAAAACCCTGTATATTAACTAATAAATTAATTCGTTTAGTAGCATATTTTGTAAAGATTTTGTCAAATGTATTTCAGAAGTAACTAGGTAACATCCAAGACCGCCAATAGGAATTTATGTATACTTTTGTTGGAAGCCCTTGTCCTTTTGTTCGAATGCCCTGTACACAAATGTTCACCGACATATGCGCATGTAAAATGATTGAGTTCCAAATAAACACTCTGAAAGTTGCTTGGTATCAAAAGAATTTCGTCATGCATGTGTAACCGACAATCGACCCCCGAGGTAAGTTATAAGAATATCCATGTCTTCCCTTAGAGTGAAGGTCTGTTGTTTTCTTCCGCAAGCGCACTGGCGACGAGAAACCCAACGAGATTCTAGCTTGGATTTATGTGGCAAATTTATTTAATACAGGCTTGGCTACTCATTTTTCAAACGAACGAGAGAACTAAAAAAATTCATCCTTCAACTTCAATGAAATTCGGTGTCTGTCTTTAACACCAAAATTGTTGAAGTGTATAAAAGTTTGGACCCAGTCTATCGAAGGGAAAAATTTCAAAACTCACATCCGATTTATTTATCTGTGCTAAGAGAACTATGTTATTATATGAGAAATTCAAAGATAGCAAACTTCCGCTGGTTTAATCAATACATAAGTTGGTATATTTTAAAGTCAAAATTTGTGACTTAATTCTCTAAATTCATATTATATAATGTCTCATTGTCAAACTTACTGCAAGATGGAAAAGAGACTTCTGCTTTCGTGAGAAAGGTTTGAGCTGTTTCGAGTAAGGCAATAGCTTTTTCCTTTTCCAAACAAGCTGGATTCACACGTCCCACAGCATAAATTGTTGTCAAGAAAGTGTAGAAACAAGCACTGAAGAAGTAAAAAGTTTTCCTGCAAAAAGAAGTATTAAAAAATTTTAATTAAGAAATTGAAAACAAGAGAAGTAAAATTATTAAAAAACAATTCAAAAACATTATAAAATCTAATATTATATCTTTTTATGTAAAGTTTTACTAAAAAATATTTAGATGAAAACAAAATTCTTAATCCAAGAGAAGCCGACGAAAACAGTTTTAGTAAGTTTGAATTATAATTTCATTGACAATGTGAAATTTCTTTATTCTTATGAATGTTTAGCAATTCCTTTTCTTTGATATCTATCGACGAATTTTCTCATCCTATTATTTTCAGCTACTCATACTGTTACGATATTTGCTTTTACAATCGTATGTTTGATTTTATAAAATTATGCATTTAATGATTTACAATTTAGTACACTAATAACATATGCGTTTTCAAAACACTTCTTTCTTAGCATAGCTTACATTTTAGAGTTCAATATGTTTGATAATTCATTATTATAATTAAATATAGGATCAGTATATAAGATAGTTTGCTAGATAATAATCTGGTGTCCCTCGGGATCAACATTTTTTCCTCAGCCAGCCTTCGTCACATATACAAATATATTTGCAAAAGTATTTTGGAAAATATATATGCAATTTAAGTAGATATTAGATTATCATAAGTTATTCACTATATACATATAAGAATAAATAAAATAATTTTGATATATCATACATGCATTGGTACAGAAATTCAATTTCCATTTAAGAATTATTTACCACAATTACGTGTCCCTTTAAGAGTCATAAAGGTGTTAATATCTTTTAGAGTTAGATGTTTATGTTTCAGTTGTCGAAAAGCAAAACCAGAATTTAATAACACTCTAATAGACAGAGATAGAAATTTGCCAATTTTTTTTACCCAACAAGATAATTTTGCTTAACATATAATGCGATAAAAAATCATCGCTAAAGCTTATTGTATAGTAATAAGATTATTAAAGCCAGGTGATTAGAACAAAAGAACTTATAAGTTGATAGTATTTTTTGTGTTCACATTGGCTTGGAATTATTCGATATTACATTAACTATTTAAGTGCCAAATAATTGAAAAAGTTACAGTAACTGTTTGAAGTGTAAATGATTAGAAATTAACACCAACTTATATAGGTATGAATTATCTGACATCTAAGGTGTAAATGAATAGGTGTAAATAATTTATTATTAACACCTACTTGTTTAGATTTGAAAATTATCAGATTATGTATACATTCATTTATTTCTCTTTTCAGGGAAGATATTTTAATTATACAAAAAAAGAAGAACCAGAAGAAGTAAACAATAGTAATAACAATATACCCTACGCGCGTCACAGCAACATTGTTAATGCAATCACTGGGATTGAATTAACAATATTGTCTATAATCATCTAATCAATTAAGATACAATCAAACAACAAAAATTTCTCAATAGATGGAGCTAGGTTGGCTAGCTTCTAGAGTTAATATACTTTGTTTCTGATATGCTTCGATGGCGTTGTTTTCACTGGTATATTTGGCAGAAGGTAATGTTAATTTTAGCTTCTTTTTTCTCTATTGGATTTGTTGAAAAAGACTTTCTGAAGTTTTTCTTATCTAAGAAAGGTTTTTCCTGCATTATTTCAATTATTGGATAAATTCAAGCCACATATGGAATATTATTTGGCTATTTAGTCATTCCCTTAACAGAAAATTTATCCATTTTAGAACTCCGAAAGTGAGTAGCACTTTGAAAAAGTTCGCCAATCGAGTTCTCTTTCATTTTTTCAAATTTTATTTGTTTAATCTTAATGTTTTATAATTTTTATTGAAGCATTATTTTTGTTGTTTGATTGTATCTTAATTGGTTAGATGATTATAAACAATATTGTCAATACAATCACTGGATGATGCTACCTTGCGCGCAAAAGGTGTATTGTTATTACTATTGTTTACTTCTTCTGGTTTTTCTGTATTTTCAATTTTGTATGATTAAAATATCTTTCTTTTCTATTTTATTCGAAGGTGTTGCATTTTTGTGGCATTCTGTTGAATGCAAAGTTTAATTTTTAATATTTCTTGTTAAATTATTTCACTTCAACTTCTTTTTATGGAAGCTATATCCGAAATATATTTCGTCTTAATTTGTGTAAATTAATTTCAAATTTTGAGATTGATGTCACTGAAACTGGTGAACTCCCACATAATCATTTTAGCGCTATGTTAATAATTATAGTTGCTCTGATTTTATTAGTAAATTCCATAGAGTACAATCTTTATTTATGAATGACATTTTCTAGTATTTTTCTTAAGAGAAATAAGGACCAATTTAATGCCTGCATTCTTTTCTTCCCCATTTTTTTAAAATCCTATGATATATAATTTTTAAAATCTTCAATGCTCACTACAGAATAACATTGCGAAGAAATACATTTTATATTTCATCAATATAGTATTTATATTTCATCACGTACTTTTAACATTTTTAATTTAATTGTCAAACCAAACAAACGGGAGAGAAAAGTGTAAACATAGCGAGATATTTGTGTGTGTGTAAAAGCTTTTCTCGTGCATTTCCGAGAGTGTGGTAAACACCCACAGTGCATTTACCGTTTTAAATTGTTAGAAAAAAAAAATTTAATTATTTTAATTATTCTGCATTAAGTAATGTGGATTAATCCTAAATGGAACATCGTATTTTAAAATTTTTATTTATGATATTTTCTTCATAATATTCTAAATTTTTATCTCGAGCAAAAGAATTTTAGTTATTTAATTTTCAAATTATTTCATGAGGCATAATATATGAAAATCATCAAGTTAAATCAATGCATTTAAAATAAGTTGACATGAAAGAGACCCAGTCAAATTTTCTAAGTTTGTCAAAGAATAGGCAAAGCAATTTTTGTTTATTGACATTCCAAAAAAGATTTATTGCATTCATTTTTCTTAGCAATCCAGAAATAGAGAAAAATTTCTTTGGTTGGAATTTAAAAATATCTTTAACTATTTCGTATATTCATACGCCCGTTGCTATCCATGTATTGAAAATGTAAAATACATTTCGTTGGGAAAGTAGCGTAATTAAAAGATATTTTTAAAATTGTATTGGGAAAAAATAATAAAAAACAAAGAACGACTATCACATTTAGATCAATAATTAGGTAATTAACTTAATATATGTTGTATTGTGTTAAATATTAACGTCAAAACAAAATTGTAAAAGAGTGAGGTACTCTAAATAATCTGAAAGGAAAATCAACCAAAATTATATATCTCATGAAAATGTTTTTAAATATTCTTGAGAAATCAAAGCATTATATATAAATCTGAATATAAATAAAAGTATTTGTGGCCATGTATGTGCCTATGTATGTATGTGGCTATGTTCCACATCTCCTTCGAAACCACTGCGCTGATTTTAACAAAACTCTGTACAATTATTATTCAGGACAAGGGGAAGATACCTCTGCACTTTCCAAGCGCAGAAGTTAATTAAACAGTCAGTTAATTAGAAATAAACCGAAACCGTTTTTCTGCTATAAGTTCGGACCAAATTATCCCTAGACAATATTTTTATACCATCCTGAAGTTCATAATTTTACCATTTCAATGATAGCAATTTCATGTCAGAGATATTTTTGCTTCTATTTTTATTAATTTTTCAAAGATTAAGAAAGTGTTGATTATACGCAGACAATTTTGAAATAAAGCAACTTTAATGATACATAGTTGCTAGGAAATGTTTACATTGGTTCTTAAGGAATTCTAAAGCTTATTTAATTAGATTAAAAAATCGCTCAGTTAATATCACCTGTCATCTTTACCCGCCTTTCCTATGAAATATTAAATAAGAAATACTTTAATTGAAAAGAAATAACTTTGAGTATTATATGATTCCGAGCTGTGTTTTAACGATGCCTAAAAGAAACCATAAGCCAATCATTCAAATTTCAACAAAGGCTATGTTATTAAACTTTTTGTAAGCAGATGAAATAGATGTTTGACAACAGCACTCTCCAGAAATGTCGTTTACAGGAAAGATTTGGACTAATATTAGTCGTTGCAGCCTTAACCTCTGTAGTTGGGAGG
>BGPR01049685.1:0-11244 GCA_013235015.1 Araneus ventricosus
TTTGCCTGCGTGAGTTACTTAGTTTCCTTTAAAATCCCGCCCGTAAGTGAAATCCATGTTCGACAACCTATACAGAATTTATTTTCTTATATACTTATATAATGGTTTACTTGAATATTCACATTTGCGTCGTTTAAAATTTTTACACTGAGTTCAAAATCCATATTTATGAAGGAACCAATCTTATGAAAGTGTGTAGAAAATCTATCAAATCCTTTAAGTACGACGGTAAGTCATTAAGTAAGTCACAAAAGATAAGAAAAATCACTTGAAAACAATTTTATTTCTGAACAAAATCTCCACCAATGTTGATGCACTTACTCCATCGTTCTATCAGCGCCCCAATTCCAGCTGCATAAAATTCTTTGGGTTTCTGTCTCATCCACAGTAGGACTTCGTGTTGAACGTCGTCATCATCTTGAAAGTGTTTGCCTACAAGATGTTGTTTTAGTGGACCAAACAGATGAAAGTCGCTTGGGGCTAAGTCTGGTTGGTCAGTGCTACAAATCCACCTTACAGCCCAAATTTAGCCTCAAGTGATTTTCATCTGACGACGAAAGTGACGACGTTCAAAACGAAGTCCTACTGTGGATGAGACAGCAACCCAAAGAAATTTATGCAGCGGGAATTGGGGCGCTGATAAAACGATAGGATAAGTGCATCAACATTGGTTTAGATTATGTTGAAAAATAAAATTATTTCCAAGTAATTACCATGGTAAATTATTTTTTTCTTATCTTTTGTGACTTACTTAATGACTTACCCTCGTATTTATTACGTTATAAACAGTCGCAATTTGAGTTGTTTTTTCGTTCTTAAAAGTCTCATAGTCCCTTAAAGTAAAACGAAAATATTTAAATGAGTTATTTCATTATATAGTTCAAAACTTTACGTACAGTAACCATCTACACGGTGTTATATCAGTTCACTCCGTCTTTCACTTTACTTATCTTAAACATCTTAGTCTCAAAGCAGGTGAGGGTGTTATAAAACAGCAACTGGTTAATTAAACCTATGCGCGATACAATCACTGCTAAAACATTATAAAGAGAAACCTTTACCTTACCTAATGAGTTTAATTAGCATTTATTGAAGCGAATAATAAAGTGGTGAGGCTGCCGCTCCTCCGGCAATGGCGAGGAAGGTAATAAGTCCAGCACTCTCCCCTTCCTCCGTAATACCACTGGAACCGTGATTGACTTTCTGCAGACGATAATGTGTACTTTTTTGTCTTCGACTTTTAGTTTGTGAAGTGTCAGCATTGTTGTATAAGTAGTGGATGTGTTTAGCATACCTTTAGGGAGATAGAAGGATAGGGTTCGGAAAAGAACAAACTAATTAAAATAACTAACTCGAACTAATTATTCGGTTACAGTTAAGTGTTTGTCGGCTGGAGTGATAGGAATCGGCTGTATTGCGGAAGGTTCAAGTTAAAGGTGTTATAATAGAGTTGTGTTATTTTTTCTTCCCTTCTTGGAAAGTTAAGAATTGATTTAATTTGCTCCGTGTTCAAACGAATATGTGTTTCTTTATTTCCGAAAAGTTCTCTGTTTATATTAAGGTGCATTTCAATTAAAGATTAGTGCCTAAAATCAACGAAGAATTTACTTTCCAAAGTCCCTTCGGATGCAGTTTTGACTCGAAAGTTTATTTTAATAATAATGTGTTTATTTTTGTATTTTGGTATACAAAATATACATAGAGGCCGCCAAAAAGAGAATGAGGTTTAAGATCCCCAGGGTTTGTCCCGAAGATAGCGGCATAGGAAAAAAATTATATTTCTTTTTTTAAGTGTATTTATTTTTATGCGTGGCAAATATGGCCCGGTATGAGCTTAATTATATTTTTAAATTAATTTCTCTGCAAATTAAAAACAAGCATTTACATTATATTCATGAAAATTGCAATAGATTTCTGGAAGTCAGATTTTCGTAAATATAAGTGACGGGGCAGGGCAACAGAAAAAAACCTCGTCTGCTGTGCAGTCATCCAGTAATAATTCGAAGGGTGCGTACATTCCTGTGGGGATGTATAATAGTACTTCGTCCCGGACATCGACTCGGGTCTCGGCAACCCTGAGGATACATGAAGAAAATATTGTAATTTTTAAGAAATTCAGCTTTGTAATTACGTAATTTTTAACTCTCTGACTCCGAAAAAAACCTTTGCTATTATGTCTGTGTTTCCATAAGTATTATAATGAGCGAGAAGGATATTGTTAATAATTTACTAAACCATAGTGAAAGAAGTGCATGAAGTCGGCATGGAAGATTCTGAAAGTATATAAAACATACAAGTCATAACACATAAGGAATCGTCGCCGAATTCGGACCCTCTAAACATTTTTCTGAAGTACAGAGATTGACAAGTGATTTTAATGAAAAACAATTAATATAATATTTTTGCAGCTTATTTAACTTCAAAACAATGTAACTAACTTGTAACAGTGTAACGCCAACCCCTGCTAAAATCTTTCCTTATGCGCACGGAAATTGGCTGTGAGGGGCTACCTTACCGGGATTGTCTTCGAAGCGATCTCAGAACCTCACCTCCCCTCAGAAGAAGGCAACCGTCTTAAACCGGTTTTCGTTCAACTTAACGCGAAATTTCTAAACCGCCTCGCTCGATGCGAGAGGGTTAATAATTTCCTTTAAACTTTTTCTTCTATGGTTTGTGAGTTACACCATGAGAGCAATTTTCAAAATTTTGAAAAGCTTCTTTATTTCCTAATATTTACTTTGGTAAGCTTTTTCTGTCTTACATAATAATTTATCACTATTATATATTTTCCTTCTTATTTAAAGAGCTTTCCAAGAAAAGCATGAATTGTTATAAACATTTTGATAAAATCTTTTAGTTTTGTAAGCCAGTTTTCGCAAATTTTATAGCTACGATCAGTGTAGTGTCAAGTTGCAAATTATGCTAAATAACATACATATTAATTAATCGAATTAATTTGATTTTATCAAAACTGAGTAAGAAGTAGTTAGACTTGGAAGTTGCGGGTCTATGAATCTGCCAACATATTTTATGACACCATTCGGTCCTGATTAAATAAAGCTGTGACATAACGATTGGGCGGCAAGGGTGCAATGGATACAAAACATTAATGAGTTCACACCACCTTTTAATGCCAAATATGATGATGGCCAAAAATAATGTCGTACAACGTGTGCGATGTGCCACTGATGACGACTGAGGGCGAAAAAACTATTATTATGCCAAAGGCGCCAAATACAATTGCTATGCCATTGAAGACAAATTGGGAAGTTAAAATTCAGATAAATTATATTATTATGAGAATGAAACCATTACGTCTGCGGCCAATATCGCTAAAGTTGCCGCCTCAGTAGCTTAACAAACGTTCTGTATAATATTTGAATATAATACAGAACAGAAGTATTTCAACCAAAACTCTCCTATAGTCTCTCAGCATAACACTAAGCTCTGTTCAGTATTCTTGAATATTACCATGAATAATTTGAAAGTGAATGATATATGTCTGCTGCGTTTAGCTTTAAACACCTATAAAAGATATTCTTCATAAAGGAACTCTTATTCTATAAAGATTATTCGTCTGTAATATACAAGACGAATGCTATTAAATTTTATGGAACTCATTCTGTAATCTAATATTCGTAGAAACATGTTCATCAATCAGAGACAAGGCTTTATAGCTTACTAGCAGTACGCGCACGGCGTTGCCCGTGGAATCGGGACTTCAACAAAATAAAAAAAAGCCAACATATACAATTACATAAATGAAAGTTTTAAAAACGAAATCAAAACAGAAATATATATAATATTGAGTTGGTTCGCCTCTTTTTCCTCTCGACCGAGTACCGTTAAATCCAAACAATGTTAAAAAAATTACAATCTGATATTTATTACACCGCAAGCAGAGTATGAAAGGCAAAGAAATAAGTTAAGACAAGCTTAAAAATAATAATCGAAGTCATCGAGTAAATAAATCATCTCCTCGCAAAACGCGAAAGTAATGACGTCACCCTGGCCCGTCTGCCAATGAAATTTCCCGCAACGTTCCTGAGAGCTGTCGCGGGCGGAAGCTTCCCTAGAGGAAAAATATCGCTCAACTACCAGGAAAAAATTAATTTTAAAAAAACGAAAAAAGATATTTTAACCATTCTTGTTTCAAATCCGACAGAACCTTTGCAGTTATAAGCTGAAAAATTTTCAAAATGATATCTGTATTAGAACATCGGATGCAAGAGTTTTAAGGATTCCAGAAAATTTTATTTTTGAAAAGTGACTATTTTTTAAAAAAAATCCCAAAATTCAGTAAATTACGTTAGAAATTCGAAACTAACTTCATTAGAATGGAAATCGTCTGCTCTTTCCAATGGTTTATCTATTTTTTTCGTACAATTATTCAAAACCATTCTATTCAGAAATTAGTGCGAAAAATCAACCAAAACAACACAAAACATTAAATAAAAAATTTTCTAGATTAAATTTTAAAATTTCGGCTTCGAGGTGCATTGAGTCACCATTAAGACTACCTGTGTGCCAAATTTCATAGCTGTAAGTGCGATAGATTCGTCTGGACATCGCAGACACACACAAACATGAACACACAAACATTGCCTTTTATAAGTATAGATTTTTCTTCTCGCTTTCAAACTGAAAAGTTGCAATCTGTTTGATTGATATTTTAATGAACATCAATTAATTTGTATTAGTTTCTGCTTAGTTTTCAAATTAAAATCCAATGGGTATGATACTATTTCTCTTCTTTTCAATTTTTCTTTCTTTTCTTTCGTTGATTCAATGTCAATATCCAAATATTCAGGTACTTGTTTTAAAATGTTAATAATTAAACTTTTATTGTTTTGACAGATTTGATATTCCTGTATATACGGATACTCTTCTATTGCTCTCAATAATGGTAACAAATCTATAAGGGGTAAAAAAGAAAATAGTATTATAATCAAATGAATTCAGTAACCTAAAACTGCATTGTTTGGAAATAACGTGTATTTATAAGCAAATATTTTTCTACAATAATGCAAGGGCATTCTTAAGGTTTATTTTTGCATGCAGACACTTTCATAAAGGAATTTCACCATCTATCAAATGTCCATCGATTAAGTTATAGCAATAGGCAAGAGCTATTATGACTTAGTCCGTGTCACTGTGTGCAAAATTTCTAAATCAAATGGTGAAATTTAGTTTCAATTTGGAATATAAAAAATTGACGAATATCTGTGTCGCTTAGAGATTAAAAGTTATTATATAATAGGAGAAAAATTATAAAATTACTAGATTTTTTAAATTTTTGAATTGAAAACATTCAATTTTAAATTTATTGCTTTTATATATAGTAATATAATCGTCTCTGTGTAAAAAAATATAATATATGATAAATACTATAATAGTATATTATATAATGTCTAATATAATATTATAATTTATTTATGTAATGCGATAAAAATCATTATAATAATAAACTTAGAAATTCCGTTTCAATAAATATCACAGAATCGATTCCATCAATAATTATAAGATTGACTTCAAAATTAATTAAAAATTAATAAAGAATGCATGAAGTGATTCGAGCGATTAATACCAAAAAAATGCCTGAGTGAAGCAGAATTAAACCCTACAGTCTTGTTGGACACTCTACTAAAAAAATATTCATCTTCAAAAGAAACTTTTATTCCAATCAACTTTTTTTTCGTTCTGTACTAATTTTTTAGCAAATATGTTTTCTTTTACCATTCTGGGAAAAGTAAATTTTAAAATAAGCAAAAAAATTTTTATAAATAGTGAGACTACAAATTTAGAAAATTGTCTGCAATTAATGGATGCTGCATTAAATTAAACTAAAACAAAGATAATAATATATATGGACGACTTTCCTGGCTTGTTTATTTTGGATTCACATGTCGTTTTTCCATAACCCTCCAAAAAAGGGGATAGTGGACCTTATAAGGCAATTTTGTAAATATTTAACATTGAGTTCTGGAATTTTTTATGTATATATATTGGGATATAAATACGTCAAATATCCTTAAAAAACTTGTTAAAACTAAATATATTATTTTTAAGACAATAAAATTTATAATTATAAAAAATTATAAATTTTTAATTTTTAAAAATTTATAATTTTTAAAAATTTTAAAATGTTCTATTTTAAATAAATTTTATTTTTTTTCATGTTTTTTTACTTATTATCATCTAAAAAATACATTTGGTGCAAAATTTGTTATCCTTTTGTAATTCCATCTAATGGTTAATTTTTCAGAAATAATTTTACGTGTACGCACTGAATTTTCATAAAAATATTGCGTTTTCTCAACTAAAATTGATTTCTAACTATCTAAAAGAACTCGGAACATAAAATGCATACCCAGTTTTATTTTAAACGGGAATCTTTATTATAAATTTAATGTAATTTCCACTAAGAGACAATTAAATCCGAAAAAATATAATTTTGAGAGAGGGTTATTAAATATGTAATTACTCCTCTTAACCCATTATATATTTATTTTACGTAACAATATATGATAAAATGATATTTTAGTCGCATATAAGCATATAATTTAGAGATGAAACGTTAAAAAGAAAATGTCATATTTTGGTCAGTTTTGTCCATCGTCCCCTTAAGCATTAAGCAATCGCCAAATCCATTTAAATTCTGTCAAGCACCAAGTGCGAATCAGTTATTTCTTTAGCATTTAATTCTGCTATTTTTGAGTTCGTGTATTACGTTTTATTTAAACTAGCCACCTTTGGAGATCAGCTGGTCGCCAGTCATATTAATTTAGTTAGAAGTTATAAAATCCACCAATATTTTTCATGTAAACATTATATACATTACATGACAATTCTAAAATAATTTATGTTTAAAATCAAACACATAAAGAAGGAAAAATTCTAATGTATGTAAGCTATTACTTCTTAGATAATTCTTAGATAATTTTTTAGGTAGCAATTTCACTTTACACTTAAGCTATGATAAATTATGACATTTTTAACAAAGTTTAAATGTTTGCTGAACAGCTGGTGCTTGGCAATTTATATTAGTTTTTTGCAATCTTCTACTCGATAAATACCATCTATGTTTTAAAATTTATATACAGAAAAAAGATATTTCCGCTCTCTTATGATTGATTATTTCACACATATTTCATTTTAGTCCAATACATTTGAGCTCATGAACATAAATTTTCATAGGCAAGTCGTAGTGATTATATATATGGCGACGGTTAAGGCTGTTTTTGAGCTCGATTAAACTTTCTGTTTGCCGCCTACTTCTATCATCTTGATTTCTTTTACATCTTGGTTAAGCCTATTTTTGAGCTCGATTAAACTTTCTGTTTGACGCCTATTTCTATCATCTTGATTTCTTTTACATCTTGGTTAAGCTATTTTTGAGCTCGATTAAACTTTCTGTTTGACGCCTATTTCTATCATCTTGATTTCTTTTACATCTTCTTTCCTCTGACTCAGTGGATGCTTCGGTGACATGGCGAGCACTATTCAGAAAATTTCTGATAATATTTTGCAGCTTCATTTATTAGCTAAGAGAAGAGTGGAATTAAGTGCAGCTGTAAAAACGTTAAATGAAACAGTTTGAAACAATTGTAAGGTTTGTTGACATTTGGTTTTTGCCATTCGACATCAATCCTCTGACTGCCAAAACGGTTAATACGGCCAGTCATGCAAACTGCCAGACAACGGCACATGCGGCCAAAATGTCGTATGCTTATTTCCTTCACCTTTTTGAAAAGGGTCGGTGAACGGCAGGGAGCAATCTTATCTTTTTAACAATGGTTGTTCCCCCTCCCACTGTCACTCTTGATTGATGTCTCCAGTAAGTGTTTCGAGGACAGATGCTCAATTTACTTTTAGTCCATTGCAATTAGACCGAAAGATGGCAAATAGGGGAAAAAATTTAAATAGTTTTGAAACTTAGGTCAAATACTTATTTGACCTCAAGGATATCATAACCTAGAAGTTTCCACCTCTCAGGGGGGAGCTTCCCTTCCTAGGGAAAAAAACTGAAGTGAAGTGTGGTGTTTGGTCAGTTTTTCCTAGATTTCTTCAACCCTACACATTCAATGCTAAAAATGATGCCGTTGAAAGTCGTAGAGCATAAGATTCTGAGTCGAATGAGTACCAACACTATACATTTTGTTGCAGTAGTACGATTGCAGACTCTTATCAAAGTTGCAATGATTTTTCAGTTTTCAAAAGAAATTCATTATTCTTACAAAAGAAGACTAATCAATCAAAGATTCTAGCTAAATAAAGTTTGTATGCATAAGTATTCAATTTGGTAAGCAGATACTTATATCAGTGCACCAGTACCAGAGCGATGTGGTGTGGAAGTTAGGAGACAGCGTACAACTAGTCATTGAAATGAGACCGAAAACGACAATTAGGAGAAAAAATTCATGAATTTTTGAAACTTTGGTCAAATACTCTTCTGACTTCAAGGAAACGGAAACCGTAAAGTTTCCATCCCTGAGGGGGGAACTTCCCCCCTCGAACTTTCAAAACCATCAAAGCACAAAATGATCGTAGCCAGCTTATTAAACAATAATGAACATTGCTTATTTTTTAACTGCAATAAATTATTTTCATAAATATTCTAATTATATGTAGCCTCGTGCTGGCCATGTTTCATAATATCTTTGATACAATTCCAGAGCGACCAGTTGGTAACACTGACAACCTTTACTTTATTCTTGATGAAGGCTCTCTTATTCATCGTGTAGTATGGCCAAAGCAAGAGACCTTTGGTGATGTTTACACCACATATATGTCTTATATCAAAGTAAACGTATCAAGAGAAATAATTTTTAATGAAAGCACAGTTCTCCTTGGCTCTCAGAGACAATTTCTAAGCAATCTTGCAAATAAGGAGCGTTTCATTTCGCAAACTTTGTAGCAACAGATGATGCTTATGTACATATTGTGAAGACCGCTATAGAGACGTATGAGAAGATTAAGAAACAAGTTGTTGTAATTGGCCAAGATGTTGATCTTCTTGTTTCACCTACTGCTCTTACTCCAGACTATATGGATATTCTCATGCTGAAAGAGGGTAAAGGTAAAGTCAAAGATAGGTTCTCTAGGTCTAAAGGTCTGCAGAATTTTAATCTCGTGATCGAATGCAAAAAATCCATTATCTTCCTTCATACGATTAGTGGTTATGACACAACTTTAGCGTTCTATGGAAAGGGAAAACTACAATCAGTGCAGTTGTTCAACCACAGTAAATACTTGCAAGATATCCCTGAGATATTTAATAACCCTAAATCAAGTTATACTGAGATTGAAAGAGCAGGAGAGAGGTTCATCATCGAATTGTACAGCAACACGAAGAAAGTAGCTTGAATAAGATGAGGTGTGACTGTTTCAATAAACTAGTAGTTCAAGCAAGTTCTGCTATTCTTTTCTCCAAGTTACCACCAACCACAGAAACTGCACATCAACACTGCCGTCGCACATTCCACCAAGAGCAAACATAGCAAGGACAGTGCTTGAACCCATCCAGTTGAGGATGGAAGTAGTGAATAAGGCGTTGACGCCCATATACACTACTAAAGGATCGGCGTCAGCTAAAATAGTGTCTCTAATTACTTGTGGATGTTATAAAGGCTGTGGGAAAAATGCAAATGTGGCAGAACTAACATGCGTTGTACTACTTTGTGCAAGAAATGTCGAGGCCAAAGCTGCATTAATACCGAAGCACTAGACGTCGTTGAAGAAGAGGACGAAGAAGATAATGATATCATATAAGTAAGCAGGAGTAATTACATTAGTATACATATTTAGGTATACATATTAGGTATACATATATTAGTATACATATATTAGTATACATATACAGGTATTTACTGTGGTTGAACAATTGCATTGCTTGTAGTTTTCCCTTTCCATAGAACCCTGAAGTTGTGTCACAACCACTAATCGCATGAAGGAAGAGAATGCACTTTTTGCATTCGATCACTTTATTTACATAGAATCTTTAATTGATGAGTCTTCTTTTGTAAGAATATTGAATTTCTTTTGAAAAATCATTGCAACTTTGATAAGAGGTTGTAATCGTACTACTGCAACAAATTGTATAGTGTTGGTGCTCATTCGATGCAGAATCTTATGCTCTACGACTTTCATTTACATCATTTTTAACACTGAATGTGTAGGGTTGAAAAAATCTAGGAAAAACTTACCAAACACCCCACTTCACTTCAGTTTTTCCCCTAGGAAGGAAAGCTCTCCCCCTGAGAGGTGGAAACTTTTCGGTTCTGATATTCTTGAGATCAAAAAAGTTTTTGTCAAAGTTTCAAAACTATATAAATTTTTTCCCCTATTTTACCTAATTGCAATGGGCTATTTAAGCTCTCTGCTTATTTACTGTTAAAAATTCTTGCTATAAAGCCTGTTAGTTATCACACATTGTAAACGATCCCTATATAGTCAAGAATAGTTTGAATGTTAGAAACATGAGGATAAAAGAATCCCCCACGACGCAAATGATCACTTGCTAATCAGATGGGGGACTTAAATATTTACCTTCTTTCATCTCTGATCTTGGGTGGTCTGGGATTTAAAGAAACTAGATTTCATAGCACTATGAGTAGGTTTAAGTAATATGACCGGTTTCAGTGCAACGTACGTTATCGTTTTTCATATATGTACCGGTAAAAAAGCTCTCAAAACGGTTAAATTCCAAATGAAACGATTATAATTAACTAAATCGTTTGGTTTAATATTTCTGCGCCAATGAGTATCTAAATCATATGGAAGAAGTCGCCAAAAAGAGCAATAACGACTGCCGTTTCACAAAATTCGACTCTTATTTAAATTAAAGTTTGAGAGCCACAACAATAGGAACATCAAATTTAATATTTTCAAATTATCGTTATGCCATAACATTAGAAAACTCTACTTTAAATATTATTTAAAATCTTCAAACAGAGTGTCGAAAGTTTGAAGATTTTCATTGGCATAACATTAACATAGGAAGTCAGTGGTTGTAGCGGAATTCCAACTTTAATGCAAATAAAAAAAAAACAGAATATCGTTCATAGATGCAACAATTTTACAAAATCGTCTGCAAGTGAAACTGCATTAAATTATACCGAGACAAAGATAATAATAACATAATGCAACAAACTCATCATAAGATGAAAAAAGTCTCTCCATTTAATTTATACTCTGCACTCAAGATATGCCACAGGAAAAAAAACAAGTTAGGATGAAACAAAA
>BGPR01049686.1:0-11244 GCA_013235015.1 Araneus ventricosus
AGATGGCGTCACTGAAACCTACAGAGTTCAAATGTAATTTTGCGAATCCTTTTTTTAAAAATTGATAATTGAGAACTCTAAAATTATTTAAATTTTGCATTTTCATTACGACCCAATAAGTCTACAAAATTTCTGAACTCTAGTGCATTAAGAAGTGAGTGAAAAATCGACCACAAAATTCCAACCTAACATGCATAAATTTCGAACTTAGTAAAAGCGTTTAAAAATGACACAAACGAAATAAACTCACATTTATTATTATTTCTGTTAGTCTACCTCAAGAGTCTTGAGAAAACTAGAATCTGCAAAGGACTTCGTTGCCAGAATTGTGGCCGCTGTTGCCGACGTGTGCGAGCAGCCTGGTGTTTTTCAGAGAGTTCATCCACCCTTTCTCACAGCAGTGGGGTCTATATTGAAGATCGCGACAGTAAGCACTTCTTGTAGTAAATATGGCCTAATAAATGTGAATTTATTGCTTCTGTTTTGGTTTTGTGACTTCTCTTCCCCAAAACGTTCAATATTATGCAACCTCTACAGCCTGTAGTATCTATCTTCGACCCAGAAACCAATAAGAAACTACTTTGGTTTGGCATGTGTTACTGCCTCTTCACGTTTGACCCATCTTCTTTGAATCACTCTGTATATATTCCGAAAGTCACAAGAAGCGGAAATGACATATTTATACCATTTATGTGAAAAAATGGAGGTTAGAGATATGAAGAAAAACTTTTTTTAATACATTACAAAGAAAACGCGACTTATATTAATAAATTTAATAAAAACAATTTTTGAAAACAGACTTTCATGCGTATGCTAAAAAGAAGTATATTTAATTTGAATTATTTTCTACTTTTTTTGAATTATTTCCTATTTTCTACTTTTTTCGTATTATTTTTCTATTTTCTACTTTTTTCGAATTATTTTTCTATTTTCTACTTAATTTGAATTATTTTTTCTAAGTGTTTAATTTACACTTATAAAATAAATATGATGGAATCTTGGCATCGATTTTTCAAAAATTCCCTGCCAGACGGCATTACTAAACGGAACAAAAATTTAATTAGTTAATCTATTTATTGATAACTATGTTTTGAAAATATTGAAATAGTATGTTAGCATCTAGAATACATAAGTGTAGAAAATTTCATAATTCTAGCGGGAAAGGAAGTGAGAGAAAAACCGATTACAAAATTCCATCTTTACAAACATGAAACGAATCAAATTAAATAAAAGTGTATAAAAAATAAATAGAGCAAGATAAAAATTGATTCGAGACATCATTTCTTTCGAAATTGATTTCAAGCTGCGACACTCTACAAAAAACGAAATTAAAACAAAATGTGTGAATAAACTGTTATTTATCTTCTTTTGAGCCTTATTGACAGCAGAGAAATAAGCTAGTTTAGTTATATAAACTTCCCGTTTTGAAGCAACACGAGGGCTATTTCAAGATGGGCCTCGCAATTTTGTCAGATGAAGGGGACGACACTCGAGATGGCTCCCCCCTCAAACTTCCGCACCACACCAGCAGGAAGACGTTTGTCCCTACATATGATTTAGGGTGCAAGAGGGCCAATACACGAACCTGGTACCCTCTAGCTCCGAGGCCGACATCTTACCACTAGGCTGCCACTACTGCCGGCCCGCTCCAAGTCTTGCATCCTTACCGGTAGGCCGGACCGGCATGGGTACTAAATCTTACCACTATGCCACCGTGGCCTCGAGAAGTAAACTAGAAATTATGTGATCGAAACAGTTGATGTTTCATCAACTGTTTTACGAATATGTCACAATATCGTCAGAGTGTATTTCAATATCCACGATGTTGGGATAAAATGGTTTGATTTCAGAATAAAATAACTTTAAATAAAACAGATTTACTAAAATGTCTTTCGATCAGTAAATGCAAGAGTAGTAACATGTAATATTGTCTACTGACCACCAGACTGTAGAAAGCGAAGAACTTTCCATTTCATTTTATGCCAGCTTCAATTTCTGTCTATTGGCACAAAAGACGTAAAAGCGAAGCTTTTCGAAGATTACAAGGATTTACAGCATCGAATGCCTCGGAAGCACCGCTGTTGTCTTCGTATTTATGACTCTCGGAAGAAACTCTTCTGAAAAATGGTGAACCAGTGCCGAGCTCTCAGCTTCTTCAATGTTCTGTGCTTCATAGGGGCGGTAACACAGAATTATATCCTTGAATCAGAGAATATTCCACCGAAAAAGAATAGTAATACGTTGTTTAAAGTACCTAATTAAAATTCAATTTTTCCACATTATTGCCTTTTCCTGTCATTTTGTTCCTAGTCTTAGTAGCTTCCTAGCATAAGTAATCCATAATACTTATTTTTGTGTACTTTTTATAGTACTTAGTACTATTAGTACTATTGAAGATAAAATAAACAGCTAGTTGATTATAATTGCAAGGTACAGTCGTGGATAAAAAAACAAGCCAGCGAGATTTATTCTGATAAGATTCACCCTATATTCACAGGAAAGGTATCATTTAGAAAGAAGTAACATCCGCAGAGGATTTTGTGCCAACATACTTTCGTAAGGGCTCGTCTACATATTGAAATCTGTAGTAACTTCAACATTTCCAATTATAACATCCATTTTTAATGTCATAAATAAATGTAGTAAAGCAAAATAAGACTGTGTATATTTATTATACAACAACATACTGTGCACATGACTTCATGTCAAGCATTTAATTGCTTTCATTGCACATGGGTCATTCAAAGAGAATCCGTTAGCAATTAACAATGCAGGTGGGCTGCAATGGCATGAGTGTGCATGTTCGCCGATTAGTTGGAACCATCTGTAAGACAGAGACACCACTTTTAGGGAAGACAGCAATGCAGATGTTGCGTTGTGAGTTACTAAAATGCTTTAAATAGTCGTTACGTCCGCCATATTCTCATATGGTGATTGCAAGAAGAAAACTAATTAAAATCTTTGGCTGGGCAATTTTTCCTCAATCTACATCTAGTCCAGACCATGCACTCTCTGATTTACATATTTTTTGAAGCTTAAAACTTTCTTTCTAGAAGCGTTTCCAGGAAAAAAATGATTTGAAACAAGCTATTAACATCTGGTTATCATCACAGGCAGCATCGTTTTTAGATTCGGAGGTATAAAATACAGCGCCTCGTTATGAAAAATGTCTCGAAAATTATGTTTAAATATCATTGAAATTAACTAGAATATACTGTTTCCATTAAATTTCAATCGGTCAATAAAACTTACTTTCTATATATTCTAAATACTAGTGTAAATAAATTTAATTCTATATTTAAAGTTATCCGAGAAACGAATTTTAAAAATAATTTTTTGCAAAATGAACTTTTTGGTAATTCTCCGGTGTTCAAGAATTCATTAATTTGGTACTTACGTATTAACGCCACCGAAGCTACAGATTTGGCGGTTTTTAAGTGCCGCCAAATTTGGAGGTTTTTGTACTTACGTATTAACGCCAATTTGGCGGTTTTTGTAAACAAGATTGCTCTTTATTGGCGCATTACCGCCAATCTGTAGCCTCGGTGGCGTTAATACGTAAGTACCATTAATTTCTTCAATTAGTGGTTACAGATACATTTTAGTAAAGCATTAGCTTGCTACTTTTTGTTTCAAATAAAATAGTATCTTACAAACCTTAGCAAGACATCCACATTAACAACTAAAACATGATTAGGTATTGAACAGATATTAAATAATAGATATAATCAATAGACATTGAAGCTAAAAAGTAGACCACTATAGAATAAAGTATAATTTCTCCACATTTTGATAACCTTTGAATTCAAATGAGTTAACTAGATTTGCCTTATAAATGTCTTTAGGTTATAACAAAAGGCTTTACTAGATAATTACCCACTTTCCTATTGACAAACCGTTTTAAATTAAATTATTTTCATTAATTAAGAATTTCTCCCAACTTTTTAAAGAATGATTGGATCTCAAACATCTATGGTATTCAAATCTTTCGGATTTTTCAGGACGAGATAAAAGGTACCTAACATGTCATCTTAGAGTCAAAGGATGAATGGAGAAAACAGATTTATGTCTTGTCTTTCACTTTGTTTTCTCTTTCCCAGGTGCTTTTGTCATCGGAGCTCAGAGATGACAGCTAATAAAAAAAGAAGGGAAAGTGAAGAGAACTTTTGTGGAAGGATGTGCTATTTGAGCAGTGATTAATTCTATTTTCCTTTTCCTTTGTGGCCCATATATTATTGCTACGAAATCGAACAAAGATATTATGTTTCTATTTAAAGAAATAACTGTTACCCGCGACTTCGTGAGCGAAGAATTTGAATTATTCTTTTTCTTTAATTCAGAAATGTAAATGTTTTGTTGCATTTTGAAAGGGAAAAGTAAAAGTTCTGACGTTGATAATACTTAATTGGACGGCTGACAGGAGTGTACTGTACATATATGCTGATATAGTTATGTAAATTGATTATCTATTCTAATATACTTTTGTATACCACGTTATTTGCACGGATGAAGAGGTTGTGTGGGCTGGACACACGTGAACACGCCATATATAGTTGCCCATGCGAAAAATATGGTTTTCCCAAATGTACGCCTGCCACTTTCAGTATCTGTCCCTGAGCCTGGCAAATGATATTTTTAAAGGGAATTGTTGCCTTTTGAACTGAGATAATAAATCCTTCGGTATTATCGGAAGGCGTGGAATTAAAATACTCTCTCTTCTCCCTATATCAGTCATAACAGTGGCTTTCGTGACGATTTTGGACCTAGATTGTATAATTTGTAACCAGTATTGCCGAGACAGTCTCGGTATATCAGGGATTACGTATTAGTAGTACTGGCACCAGCATTCAATCTCAGCGTGTTCCCTGACAATTCTAAGATATTGAAGAAATACAGAATGTGATGTTCGCGGTAATGCCATTACCGTATCTCCAGATGCATGATACCTTTAATATCATTATGAAAATTAAACAAAACATCGAAAATTTAATTCACTAACGTCATTGGATCACTGTGTAACCGTATTAAAGCTGTAAATGCTACGACAACGAAACCGAGTATAAGTCTCTCATTTGTTTATGGTTAAGAAAAGAAATATTTTCTTATATTAACTTTAACACTGAAACTTGCAAATTTCTATAAGAATAAAAAGAATGATATTGCAGAAATTACGTTATAAAAATGTTACCATATACTAACAGTGAAGAAACATTTGCATGCAATAGAATTAGCATAAAAAAGATAATTTCTGGGGTCTTTAAAATGGCATACAAAATAATTGTTGTCTAATAAAGATTTCAAGTTATTGAAAACGTCAACATTAGGCTTAAAGCGGCTAATGTTCGTTATTTAATTAAATATCTTAAGAACCTTAATTAACTCTGAAAAGTTAATATTTGCTGACTCAAAATATGAGAATGCTGTGTGTAAATTTCATGTCTCTACCACTATACACTACCACCACTTTCATACCGTTCACCGTTTGATCAGGTTCTTGTGATCGACCATTGAACAGACAGATGCATGTAATTTCTGCCTTTTTATGAATATTTATAAGCATAAGCAACATTTTTCAGAAATAAAGATGGTTCAGATCTAACCCGTTTCTAACGTAGTAGGTATAAATTTGCGTTATTTCAAAATCTCGTCTGCACGTAAAAAAATTATTAAGCTTTAAAAATGAGTAAAAAATTGAAGGAAAAAATGTCACAGAAATCCGTATCATTGAAAAGTAAAAGAAACTTTGAACTTTAAGATGGTATAAAAATCATTTTTATCTAACTACTAGCTGTACCCGCACCGTGCTGAGAAAATTTGAATTAATCTTTTTTTTTTAATTCACGTATGTAAATGTTTTGTTGCATTTTGAAAGGGAAAAGGAAAAGTTCGACGGAATACTTAATTGGACGGCTGACAGGAGTGTACTGTACATGTATGCTGATACTTATGTAAATTGTTTATTCTAATATACTTTTTGTATATAACATTATTTACACGGATGTAGAGATTGTGTGGGCTGGTACGTGAACACGCCATGTATAGTACCCATGCAGAAAAATGGTTTTTTTTTCCATATGTGCATCACCACTTTCAGTATCTGAGCAGCGATGACATATTGAAGGGATTTGTTACCTTCACGAACTGAGATGATAAATCCTTCGGCATTATCGGAAGGCGTGGAATTAAATACTCTCTTCTCCCTATATCGAGTCTTAACAATAGCTTTCATAACGTTTGGACCTTGGTATTGTAATTTGCGACCGTGTGCCATTGCGCGATGCTGGTATATCGAGGTTGCGTATGTGTATTTACAGTGGCGGACAGCGGCATTCAATCTCGGCTTGTCGGAAGATTGCCCTGACAGTTCTAAGATGTTGAAGAGCTCACTGTATGATGTTCCTTGTTAATGCCCATTACCGTATCTACAGATGGATGTTTTGTAATACTCATTGTGAAATTTAAACAAACATCAAGAGAATAATTCACTAACGTCATTGGATCACTGTGTAACCGCATTAAAACTGCAAATGCAAGGACAACATAGGAAACTGGGATTAATAAGTCTCCTTTGTTAATGGTCAAAAGAAAGCAATATTTTTTCTTAACTTTAACACTGGCAGAAGCCAGCACGAAAGAGTAATTTCGTTTGAATTTATTTCTATAAGAATAAAAGACTTGTTAAGAAATTTAAAAATATTTTTTAAACGCACAAACAATTAGAAAACATTTCATCTGTAATTAATAGCATTAAAAGATCATTTCTGGTCTTTAAAATGGCATAAAATAATTGTTGTCTAATAAAGATTTCGGAAGTTATTGGCAAAAAACATTTGTCTAAGCAATAGGCTTAAAGCAGCTAATGTTCGTTATTTAATTAAATATCCTTGTAAACCATTAATGAAAGTTGAAAATAGCACCTTGTGTGCTTAAATTTCATGTCGCTACCGATCACCGTTTGGGAGGAGTTCTTTGTGAACGACCGATCGACGGCTTGAATGAACCAGGCCATGTAATTTCTGCCTTGTTTATAGATATAAGCATAACAAAACTTTCGAAACAAAAGATAAATTAGTTCAAAGTCTAACCACCACAACAGCGAAACAGAGTATAAATTTGCGTTATTTTCAAAATCGTCTGCACGTAAATTAAAAAATTAATAAAATTGAATGAAAAATGTCACAGAAATAAAATTAATATCATTGCAAAGGTAAAACTTTTATCTTTAAGATGGTATAAAAAGTATTTAATATAGGATAATTTGTTCGAAGAAGTTACAGCAGCGGAAAAAAGTTACACGTGATGATTGATTTAAAAAATAATTTTATTTCACATGTTTTCGCATTCCTGAAGGATCACGTGACCCTGGAACAGAAAAATAAAATCTTCATCCGTCCTTGAGTCAATGAAGCTTTTCTTTGTTAGCTTATTTTTAATCTGTGGTCAAAATAATTAATTTAACGTGGTTTCACCTAGCCTATGTCCGTTCTTAAGGTTTTCAACTCTGCCAAATTTTTCATCCAAATCGGTTTTGTGAACGGTCGTGAAAACAACAAAACAGACAGACAGAACCAGACAGAAAGACAGACAGACGGGGCCACACTTTCGCATTTGATATATTACCTTTGTCACCCGCAACTTCGTGCGCGAAGAATTTAGATGTGCAAATTCACGAATGTAAATGTTTTGTTGCGTTTTGAAAGGAAAAGCAAAAAAGTTCTGACGGTTGATAATACTTAGTGGACGGCTGACAGGGTGTACTGGTCATGTAATAGCGTATAGTTATGTGAATTGTTTATCTTATATATACTTGTGTATACCACGTTATTTGCACGGACAGATGTTGCGTGGGCTGGATACACGTGAACACACCATATAGTTGCCCAAGCAATAAAGATTTTTCAAATATACACTACCACTTTCAGTGGTAGCCTAAACCTATTGATATATTTTTAAAGGTTGTTACCTTTTGAGAACTGAGATGATAAATCTTCATTATCGGAAGGCGTGGAATTGAAAATTCTCCCTCCTTCGTGGAATTAAGCTTCTACCTATATCAGTCATAACGGTAGCTTTCACGACGTTTTGCTAGGTGTGTGCACAGCAACAGTGTGCCATTGCGCGGTCTCGGTATATCAGTGCAGTAATTACTGTTTTTTACCGACATTCATTCTCAGCTTGTCGGAAGGTGCTGACAAAGATGTTGAAGAGCTCTACAGAATATGATGTTCCTTGTTAATGCCATTACTGTATCTCAGATGGATATTCTGTAATATCTGCTGTGAAAATTGACAAAACATCGAGAGAATAATCACTAACGTCTTTGGACTACTGTAACCGTGATAAAAGCTGTAAATACTACTGCAACGGGAAACCGGAAGTGCAAAGTCTCGCTGTTTGTTGGTCCGAAGGCAATATTTTATTATATTAATTTTAGCACTGGCAAAACCCCGCGCGAAACAGTAATTTGGCTTGAATTTATTTCTATAAGAATAAAAGTATTGGTAGAAATTACGTTACAAAAATGATATAATAACAATCCAGAGAAAACTAACATTTCATCGCAATGGAATAATAGCATTTAAAGATCATTTTCTGTTCTTTAAAATGGCATAAAAATAATCAATTGTCTAATAAATATTTCCAGAAGTTATTGGCAAAAAAACGTCTAAGCATTAGGCTTCAAAAGCAACTATTTTCATTATTTAATTAAATAGGCTAATTAAGTCTAAAGTTGAAAATAGCACCTTTGACCTAGAAATATGCTCTAGAATGTCGTATTGTAAATTTCATGTCGCTACCGTTCACCGTTTAGGAGGAGTTCTTATGACCGACAGACAGACAAATACATGTAATTTGCTTATTTTTATAGATATTTATAAAGATAAGCAAAAAATTTTCGAAATAAGGTGAATTAGTTCAAGTCCCCAACCGTTTCCTAGCAACAGAGTAGCTATAAATTTGCGTTATTTCAAAATCGTCTGCACGTATTAAAGTTATTAAACTTTAAAAAATTAATAAAGTGAAGGAAAAGGAAAAAAAATTGTTATCATTGAAAAGGTAAAATTTTGAACTTTAAGATGGTATACTTTTATCGGACAATTTTCCGAAGTTGACGGAAAAAAAAGAGGATCGTGATAGTTGATTTTTAAAATAATTTATTCATATATTTTCTAGACCACTGAAGGATCAGGTGACAGTTGATTGAAAAAATAAAATGCATCGCGAATCGCGAGTCAATGGTCTTTCTTTGTTAATTATTTTAATCTGTTGTCAAAATAATTAATTAACGTGATTTCACCTACCTATGTCCGTTCCTGGGTTTTCCAAGCTACAACTCTGCCAATTTTTCATCCAAATCGGTTTGGTAGTTTTCCGTGAAAGCTTAACAAACAGACAGAAAAACACACTCGCATTTATTATATTACTAGCTGTTACCCGCGACTTCGTGCGCGAAGAATTTAATTATTCTTTTTTTTTAGAATTCAAGAATGTAAATGTTTTGTTTCTTTTGAAAGAAAAGTAAAGGTTCTGATAGGAGATAATTTTTAATTGGATGGCTGAAACAGGAGTGTGCTGTAAGTATTCACAGTATAATTATATAAATTGTTTATCTATTCTAATATACTTTTTTTGTATACCACTTCGTATTTGCGGATGTAGGGTTGTGGGCTGGACACGTGATTTTCATATAGTTGCCCATGGGAGGAAAATATGGATGTACATCTACACTTTCAGTATCTGCCCTGAGCCTGGCAAATGGAAAAAGGCATTTTTAAAGGTTTTGTTGCCTTCTGAACTGAGATGATGAAATCCTTCAGCATTATCGGAAGGCGTGGAATTAAAAATACTCTCTCAGCCTCCTATATCGGAGTCATAACAGTAGCTTTCATAACGTTTTTGCCGGGTGTGTAATTTTACGACCGTGTGCCATTGTGCAGTCTCGGTATACCGAGGTTGCGTTTTTATTAGTATTGGCACATCGGCATTCAATCTCGGCTTGTCGGGTGCCGGACAATTCACAAGATGTTGATGGGCTCACCACGGTATGTGACAATTCTTGTTAATGCCATTACCGTATCTACAGATGGATTATTCTGTAATACCTCACTGTGAAAGTTATACAAAGTATCGAGAATAATTCACTAACGTCATTGGATCACTGTGTAACCGCATTAAAGCTGCAAATACAAGGACAACGGAAACCGGAGATGGTAGAAGTCTCGCTTTGTTGTTAATGGTCAAAGCAATATTTTCTTATATTAGCTTTAACACTGGCGAAGCCCGCGCGCGAAAAGAGTAATTTCGCTTGAATTTATTTCTATAAGAATCGCATTGCAGAAATTACGTTACAAAAATATTTTAAACATATGTAATCAGAAAACATTTCATCGCAATGGAATTAATAGCATTAAAGATCATTTTTCTGAAAGTCTTTTAAAATAGCAAAATAATTGTTGTCTAATAAAGATTTCCGGAAGTTATTGGCCAAAAACGTCTAGACAATAGGCCCAAAAGCAGCTAATGTTCGTCATTAAATATCTTAAGAACTAATTAACTATGAAAGTTGAAAATCTTTACCTTTGACCTAAAATATGCTCTAAGTGCCGTGTATGTATTCACGTCGCTACCACGTTCTACGTTTAGGAGGAGTTCTTGTGACAAACAGACAGACAGATACATGCTTTTAATTTCTGCCTTGTTTTATAGATATTTATAAACTCAAACAAAACAGAAACAAAAGATAGAATTAGTTCAAAAGTCTAATTTCCTAGCAGCGAAGTAGGGGTATAAATTTGCATTATTTCAAATCGTCTGCATGTAGGTAAAGAATTAATAAAGAATTGAATGAAAAATGTCACAGAAATAAATTAATATCATTGAAAGGTAAAATTTTTTATCAGATGGTATAAAAGTATTTGTATCGGATAATTTTGTTCCGAAAGTACAGCGGAAAAAAAGTTACGTGATAGTTGATTTAAAAAATAATTTATTTCACATGTTTCGCATTCTGAAGGATCACGTGACAGTTGAGTGAAAATAAACATCTTCATCGCGAATCGCGGAGTCAATGGCCTTTTCTTTGTTAACTATTTTTTTAATCTGTGGTAAAAATAATTAATTTAACATGCACCTAGCCTATGTCCGTTCTCCGGGTTTCAAGCTACAACTCTGCCAATTTTTCATCCAAATCGGTTTTGTGGTTTTGAGTCGTGAAATAACAAACAGACAGACAGACGAACGAAT